>JAQGBQ010001039.1:0-13997 GCA_034698485.1 Vertagopus arboreus
GAAGAAGATTTCGAAATGCAGTTTTTTGCATTTGGTGGGTCTCATGAATGCCTAGGACGTCTTTTTTGGTTTTTGATATAATTTGTTTCAAAGCCGAGAAAAAAAATAAAAACCGAATTTTCAAGGTTATTTTAATTTTTACCGCGGTTTTCTTATCAGTTGAGGGCTTGAAATTGATATATTATCTAAATAAAACAAATATGTAATTTTCAAAAAAATAATTATCTCATTAGCATGAAGGGTTTTTGAAATATTTAGAAAAAACCGATAATGCCCGGAGGGGGTCAAGTGAGACAAATTAATATTTCTTATATGCTTATCAGACCCTAACGAGCATAGGATCAAAAAATTTCGGATTTTAAAAATTTCGAGGAAAATTACTTTCCTATCTGAAATAATTCTACTCACGTTTGTTGTTAAAATGTTTACACTTTACACCCCAAAAGGCAAGGTGTTTCTTGATACTCAGAAATGTTTTTTTAAAAAAAATAAACTTCAATAGTTAAAGCTTGCTGGTCAAAGTTTAAAAATAAAAACAAACGCATCAAAACAATAACAATCCTTGAAGAAATTCCAAATCCTAGTAAAACCTAACCTTGCCTTATAATTATTATTATAGTTAAAATTTGTCAATCAAAACATGCAAAAAAATCAAACAAAACAAAAGCCTTCTTATATCTCATGTTGCATTCGTTTCCATGCTTGGAAACACAAAGGACCTGAATTTAATTTTATTCTATTTAGTTTTAAAATCCGGTAACAAAATGTTCGAAAACGCAATCGAATACACTCTCTTTGGATTGTATTCAATCTACGCTCGAATAATAAAATTCTTCGCTTGGTTATTTCTTCCTGTAACAAAATGGTACTTTCACAAATTGATGGAAAAGTTTGGTTTCATCGCTAATGGAGATCGGGATATTGATCCACAAATTTTAAACAATAATTTTTACGTTCGCTCTGCAGCCGATTGGGATTTAGGATTTATCGACGCTTATATCGAAGGAGAGATCACAATCAAAAATTTATTGGGTGCTATGGAAAAAGGTCTTTTGGTCCGAATGACCACAAAAGTCTTGCATCCCTTAAATCGTATCTTTACTTGGTTGAATCTACAGACTCCTCAAAAGGCTTGGGAGGTTGGAAGGGAACATTATGATCTGGGTAGAGAGTTTAACGATTTAAAAAAGTAAAGCTACAGTAATTTTTATTTTAATAATTAAATTACATCTACCAAAAAAAAGACACCGAGTGTTTGTTTCAAAATTATGGAAAACTGACATCCACAGACTTTGTCTTACATTTCATAAGCAAGTCCCCAGGTTCAAATCCTGGTCCTAGTGGCTTTTTTTAATTATTATAATTTAAAATATTGCAGAAATTTGACTTTATTTTCATTCCATTTCATTCGAAGATATTTTACTCGTGATTTATATAATTGTGCAAACATTAAAAAATAACTGATATGTTTGTGTCTGGCCAACATTAAGACTGTTTCGAATTTTGTTGAAAAATAAGCCTTTAAAGTACTTGAATTAAATCATAAGTTTAGTCAAATATGTATCTATCGGTTTAATTATATGCTACGTCAATTGTTTTCAATTTAAAAAATAATAATTTTTATTGATTTTATTTGCAAAATAAATTAATATAACTAAAGCTTACAGCTGATAATTAAGCAAATGATTTTATTTTATGCGATATTGTTTAATTTTAGGTGTAGACTTATGGGAGCCAATGTTTGGGAAAACGATGCAATATTCCTGTGCTTATTGGAAAGATGCAAAAACTCTTGACGAAGCCCAAGAAGCTAAAATGCATTTAATTGCAAGGAAATTAAAACTAGAGCCAGGAATGAGAGTTTTGGACATTGGGTGTGGTTGGGGTGGACTTGCACAATTTCTTGTCACGAATTATGGCGTTTCTGTTGTCGGCTATACAATTTCTGCTGTTCAGAAGGATTATTGTGAAGAAAAATGCAAAGTGAGTTCCCTCTTTAAATACACTATTTCTAAACTTTCAATACAAATTAATTAGCAAAAAAATTAATCAAATCATTTTTTAAAAATCGGATTCAATACTAGAATTTAAAAACTTTTTTTATTAATAAAAATAAACATTTTATTTGTAAACGTCATAGTCCAATTCTAGCAAGCAAATATATTTCAACTTTTAAATAAAATGGTTTTGCTCAATTTGTAGATCATATAAAAATATACTAGCATGATAGCATAATTGTAAGGATTAAGGGTTTAACAAAATATTTAAAAAATCGTGCAAATTTTCATTTTAACCGCTTGCTAAAAAATCATTTAATTAACAGTTTTTGTTACCCAACTTTAATTGAATTGAATTGATTGCAGGGTCTTCCAGTTCAAATAAGACTCGCTGATTACCGAACAATCAATGAGAAATTCGACAGGGTGGTCTCAGTCGGTAAATTTAAATTATTTGTTTAATTAACTATTATTATCTATTTTTAAACAGTTAATTGATTAATGAATCTATTTATTAATTTCAAATCTTCAGGTATGTTTGAGCATGTAGGGGCCAAGAACTACAAGGCATATTTCGACACTGTCTGTCGAGCTATGGACAACGGAGGCATCTTCCTACTTCATACAATGGCGATAAATCACAGGTAAGTTAAATGAATATAATTTTATTCATCTTAAAATTAAATTAATTATGCATTTTTTAAATTCCAGCTCATCTCCACAAAATTGTATTTGGATCCACAAACACATCTTTAGAAACGGTTATTTCCCATATCATGTCGAAGTGGCTAAAGCAATTGAGAATAAATTAATAATAGAAGATTGGCACAACATGGGATATTATTATTATCTCACTTATAAAGCATGGGAAGAGAATTTGGAAAAAGTTTGGCCAACATTGGAAGCCAAGTATGGAACAAAATTCAGGAAGATTTGGACGTTCTATTTGAAATTGTTCCAAGCTCTTTATTTGACAAGAAGTGTTCAACTTTGGCAAATTGTTTTGACCAAAGATGGTCTCAAGGGGGGTTATGAATCTGTCCGTTAAAAAAATATCCTCTTTCTGATAGAATAAAAAATAGAATTAAAAACACATTTTTCAACAATTTGCTCAATTTTAGCTATGTACTTACATATTATAAAAAAAAGTTCTAAATTGTACAAAAATACTCATTTCCTTCAAAGTCAGTAGTATAAATATTATGTGATAGTTAAAAAACACTGTTTTAATATTTGGATTTTTATGAATTAGAAAAACCCAGTTTATCTTTGTTTTTGCAGCTTAAACTAACATATTATTTGAACAGATTTATATTTTACTATTCCCTTTGAAAGAAATAATATACTTTATATATACTCAAACTGTGTAAATAAATTTAAAATGATTGAAAGTCAAATATTACGAGGATTATCTGTGGTTTGCATCGAAATTGTTTTGCCCTGACAGAAAATAAGATTGTATACGATTAGGTCAAGAGACACATTATGTTTTCAATCCTAATCCATTTTAGGCTAGTTTAAGAATAAACAATTCTACCTTCACCAGAAAAGTTTTTTTTTAATCATTAAAATACTAGAATTACCATGCATTCTTCCATGAGAAAGGAGCTTGAATTTATTTTGATCCCTATAAAAACATTACTGAGAAAGGTAAATCTTATAATATGAATAACAATAAAAACACAAGTTATTATAGGTTAACTTTAAACATGTGTTTAATCCTTTTAACCCACATTCTCAAAATGTAGTACCTTAAAGAAGGCTGAATTTTCCTAAAAATATTCATTTGATCATTCAAAATCCCGCAGTCAACAGTTCACAGTGCAAAGCTTAAATCTTATTCCGAAATTCCAACTACGATTGATATTTTAGTACTTTATATCCCTGACATTTAACCAAATACTTAAAAATGTCTAACAACAACAAAAGAAATTAGTGCGATTCGATTGTAAAGAATGTCAGAAATCATTCTCAACAGCCGGACACTTAAAAAGACATTCAAAGATTCACACGGGTGAAAAAGCCTTCAGTTGTGAATTATGTGAAAAGAAATTCATAGAGAAATATGATCTAAAAAAAACACAGTCATAAACTCTCCAACAAAATACCTTTAAAATGTGTAGTACGTGGCTCAGCATTCAAAACTAATTTTTATTTAAAACTGCACGAAAAAAGAATGCATACGGAAATAATTCCAACTTTCCAATGTAAACAGTGTCCGAAGAAATTCAAAAATAAATGTAACCTCAATTTACATACATCCAGTCATTCTTATGAAAGACCATTTCCATGCAATATTTGTGACCAAACATTCAAGAAAAAACAGGAAGTGCAAGAGCATTTGAAAAGCATTCATTCAGATGATCCTTCCTTTAACTGAAAAATATGTGGCAAAAGATTCAGCAGAAAAAGTGCTTTGTTACAACACATGAGAGGACACACCGGAGAAAAGCCCCACAAATGCCAATTTTGTACGAAGAAAGAATTCGCTACAAACAAGGAACTTAGAAGTCACATTAAATATCGACATTCAGTCACCTCTACGATCTTCCATTGTGAATTTTGTCCAAAGACATACAAAGCTAAAAACGATCTAAGACATCATATAATACTTAACTGTGCATAATCTAGGCAAAAATCCGGAATCATGGCTCCCTTGTACAATCTGTCAAAAATCATTTGGAACAAATGCCACATTAAATTTTCACCTGAAGAACCACACCCTACCTCATAAATGTGGAATCTGTAGAAAGGGCTACACAACTAATAGCAATCTGGAGTATCACATTTCAAGAGTACATTCAGAATTCATACGAAGGAACAGTCATTCAAATGCTCAGTTTGTAAAAGGAGGTTCGGCCAATTTGGCGAAACATTTAAAGGGACATTGAAATCACCATTGAGTTACTCTGTGAACGACTTTAAAAGTGTAAAATAAAAATTAAATACCGACTAACAATTAATCTTTTACTAGTTAGAGCAGTTCAGCTTCTGAACTTTTTTAATTTCCAAGCAAGAATATAGTTAATTTTAATTAAAGTGATTAATCTCTAATTAATTAATTCTGATATCCTTTTTTATATATAAATAAATCAGGGCACGGGTTAGAAAAATTTAATTTTTTCATAAATTCACCTAAAATTGAAATTCATTAAATTATAAATTTTTACTACATAATGGTAACTGATTTTAGTTAATCTTCTACGAATTATTTAAGTAACAAAATAAAAGATATTTAAGAGATTGTAAAATTGTAAGCAGAGCCGAAGAAACACAGGATGTAATAACATTAAGTTAATTTGAACTTTGATCCATTTGTTATCTTAAATTGTGTTGAATGTTTTTATGTCTGATGTCTCTGCTGAATTTGCAGACAGTTTCCAATTTCGGATGAATCATATTATAAACTATTAAGTATAGGGGTACAGAGCATAATAAAGAACAAGCTCTATTCATTTCGTATATTTTATTACTGATACAAACAATAAATATCACGGACAAGGTCACAGTTCCAAGTATTTTAAATATTAACCAATTACATTTTAATTTAAGAACTGCATATTCAAATGAAATTATCACGGGTTTGATTTACATTGAACATTTTTAACAAAGAATAATCTTTTAACCGACAAGATAAGTAACATAACCTTTAATGAGGCAATTGTTTTAAATTTTTTTTGGTGATTTCAGTCTAAATCATTTAATAATAATCTAAAAAATATTGGCACATATTTTAGCCCAAATAAGGATTTGTTAATTTTAAAAAAAGTTATAAAAAAATATCATGTAAATTTTCACTTTTAATAACCCATCACAAATAGAATTTATACAAAATTCGATCAATTTTTCCCCAATCCACAAACAAATTATAGTGATTTCGTTATCGTAGGTCACATTACTTCCTTTAATTTTTGTTAACCTTCAAGATGGAAGGAGACTGGAGAAAAATAAAGCCGACTGTGGGTCAAGCATGGTCACATTTACTTGAGACTGGCCTATACACCGACGTGAGTTTCAAAGTCGGTCCTACGAAGCATGCATTCGATGCACACAAAGTGGTCATCATGGCGAGGTCAGAGGTCTTTGCCGTTATGCTTCAAGACCGCTGGGACGAGGTCATTAAGACAGGAGAACGGACTACAATTGACATCCCTCATGCAACTTATGAAGCATTTGAGCAATTCATAAAGGTTCGAATATGAATAAGCTTTTTAAAAAAGTCGTGATAAAATGCATATAAGTATATATATATATGTAAGTTGTGTAACAAAGATTCGTAAACACTCTATTAATTAAAAACACAAAAAAATTATTATTTTTGATTTCAGTACTTGTATACAGACGTGTTTGTAGATGTGACACCAATCAGTGAAATTTTGGAAGTCCTTCACCTAGCTCACATGTACCAGGTTCCTGGATTGATTTCGAAATGTTCCACGTTGCTCAACTTAAACATTAATTTGGACAACTGTGTGCAAATTTATCAAGGAACAAGACTTTATCGAGATGAGGAAATAAATCTGAGCGACGCTTCATTTGATTTCTTTACCAAGTAAGCAAAATGCTCAAGGGCATTTAAATAGTATTCATTAAAAGTATTCTGAAATGCACATCATGAATTATGACATAATTTTTTCTAGGCATGTTAACCAAATTGTGGATACGCCTGAATTTCTTCACTTGGACAAAGAAGGTCTTACTGAGCTTATGGACAGTGATAACTTAGTCATCGATGAAATTGCACTTTTTAAAGCGGTACTCAGGTAAAGATAATAGAATATTTTTGTCTACCGATTTATGTAATAAATAAATAATTATATTTTATGCTTTTAAATATTTTAGATGGAGCAGTCAAGAAGAAAGCTCAGAGGAAATCAAACAAGGTCGAAAAGATGTGTTAAAATCCGTGATCCCTCTAATCCGATTTCCGCTTATGGGTATGGAGGCATTTGCTAAAGAAGTTGTTCCCACAAAACTGCTTACAGAAGCTGAGACAATTGAAATGTTTCTTTTCTTTGCTGGGTATTGATTTGAACAAAATAAACTATTTCAAGTACTTTATTTATATTAATGTGTAACTAATTTGCTCTAGAGAAACTGTCGAACCTTCAAGATTTAAAGCAAAACCCAGAGTGGGTACAAAATGTAACTCAAAACGAAGACAAATCGAATGTTTTGAAAGCGAAAGTAGTCGGTATCAAAAATTACACAACCCAATCGGATATATGGGTTCAATATTCGACAAGAAAGTGGTGAGGGGCCTACCTCAGATTAGGTAAGTTTCAAACAATATCCTATTTCTTTTGACTTCTTTACTAGTATTTATTACACTTTGACAATTTTATTACAAGATTTACTTCGGACAAAGACATAACAATTCATGAAATTGGATTATTTGGACTTGTTTCTGATTCAATTAAATGTTTATTACACACGCATGGACTATCTGGAAGTACTATGCATTTTTTGGTCAAAATTGATATTTCAAACTCTCAAAAAAACATATCGAGCACTTGTTCCAAAATAACTACTTCAGAGCTTGACCAAATTGTCATCTCTTTAGAGCAACCTTTGAACTGTCAAGCACATCAATTTTACTCCATTGCAGCTTCTTTGGATATAGAGCATGTAAGAGCATTATGAACATAGCTTTTTTAATATCATAATTAATAATATTTTAAATGTATTTGACAGACACAATTTCAACCCAATTCAAGTCCAAAAGTGGAATATCGATGTGGCGTTCTTAATAATATGATTCGAAAATGCAGCGATGGGATTACGTTCAGTTTTAGCGGCATTTCTGGTGATAGACTGACTATAATTCACTCCTTAACAGTTTCTCTCGTGAAATAAGCTAAGCAACTTAATTATAATATTGAGTGTACGGTATAATCTTGATCAATTCCTTTAATTTGTTAGCTTTCGATATCACTTACGACTAGAGATTTATTCTGTCAGTGTATCTTCGAATGTCCAAAAATTCAGTTTATTTCGAAATTCTCGATTTTTTAAAAAAAAAATAACCAAGTCAGAAACCTTGTTTAAACCCCTTGGAAAAAATTTCAGTCGAATTGGATATAAATTGACAATTTTACTGTGTATTTTCACTTTTTCGAAAAACCCGATTTCTGAGCGCAAAAAAAAGTTTAGAATTTTTTATGTGTTACACCCATTTTAAATTTATTTGCGTCTGTCTGTCATTTCATTTTATTTTAAGTTAGGTAATTATGGTCAAAATCTTGAACTTTATCCGGTCTTTATCTATAAAGTGCGAGCTATGTACATGTGTAAATACTTATGGGTGTTATATATAGCTATTAAATTTTGGGTGTCATATAGTAAAAACATTTTATAATCATAAAAGGTAAATAATTCATACAGACCCTGTAATTTTGTTTGTATTACAATACAAAAAATACAACTCTAAAAATAAAAGCTTAGAAATTGATCTGGAACAATACTACAATCATTATTCCCAGCTGAATTAAACAAGAATACCGTTTAGCTATTTAGATTTAAATTGTGAAAAAACAGTTCAATTGTGTTTACGAATCATTTGAGGGATATATTACTCTTTTAATTTTAAAATTTCTTTTCAAAAAGTGTTTAGCCTAAGAATTTATAAATGCCTTTTTGGAACTAAAATAACAATAGATAATGGGCTGCTTTCTAAGATAATACAATAAAGGCATTATCTTAACCAGTCCAACAGTTTACAACCAAGTGTTTTTTAAAAATCTATTCAAATTCAAATATATTTATATAGTATGATAATTATGCCTTTAACCAAAGGTCCAATTGGAGTAATCGGACTATGCAGGGGCGAATTGAAATTAAATTAAAGTACCAATAAACTCGAAAGCTGGATTAAATTTTTACTTACCATAATATTTTTTCATAAGCACTTTTAATCTTAAGTATGACTATAGTCCGCTTGCGGGGCAATTTGTAATAATGCATTTGTTGAAAATTGGAATGAATGACACTCGTTTTGTTGAGTTGAATAGCCGGATTGAAGATTTACTAAAAGCTTGCACAGTCTGCATCATGATGACTGAGATCTGATCCCAAAGAAAGCTTTTGAGATATTCTTCTCGTATGTTACATTTCTTTAGTTTTTAAAGCCAATTTACAATAAAAAATTTGCTGTAACTTTTTAAACAAGTGTTAAATAAATCAAGGTTCTCTTTTAAAAAAGTTAAATTGTATCACATTTATTAAACAATTTATTCATTTAATATTTATTTTATGTTCGTAATGTACTAATGAAAATATAGTTTACATAAAATAAATTGTGTTGCGAGCATATTGGTATTTATTTGTAACAGAGCAAGTTTACATTTTTTAGACTAGCTGCAATTTTTGAATAGTTTTTATATAGCGTTCCAAAGCAAACGTCTTTCTTTACTGTACTTTTGTCGACAATATTGTAATTCTTTTAACAATAGCTTCTGCGATGAAACAAAGTATTGCAACAAAGAAAACTCCAGATACTAGCATAACTAAAGTTTGAATATGAAAAAATCTCAACTTCTGAGGGCTTTCCTTATCCACCTGATTTTTTATATCTGTTGCTTTCAGCAGATTACGCGTGTTTGTTGATATATCTAGATGATTTCTAGTTTCAATGTAATAGTGGATAATTCCAGTCTCTCGAAGGTAGCGAAATAAATCCAATACCTCTGGTTGATATATATCGTTCTTAATGACGCAGTAGGTCGCTCTAACAATTTTATCATTGGACAGAAATGCTTCAGAATCAAAGTTGGAGATTTTTTTGTAAACTTCTAACATTGACATGACATAACTTTTCTCAGCGACATACGCTTCACCCGAAGCTAGCCGTTTATATTCTTCGCCTGGCAGGGGCAAAGATTCACAATTCCGTAACCCGTTATAAATTATTTCATAGTGCTTTTGATCTGTGTTTTTGTACTCATAGTGAAGCAGATGCAAATTGCTACTGCTAATACAACTGTCGGTGTCAGTCTTATTTTGCAATTTTTTAGTTGTGAAGTATTTAGTCCCGGAACTTTCCAGCTCTTTAAATGATTGAGGACCAACTTTAAATGACGGACTTATAAGATAGCTGACTAACCCACTTCGGTATGCTTCTGAAATTATTAGACTGCAACAGAGCCAAGTTATAAAACCAAGCCTGAAATATGGTTTTGAGGATGGAAGCCTTTCCTGACATTGATAAATCATTGGCCGAATAACTAACTCAAGAGATTTTAAAATATTAAACTTCCTAACTGTGTGCTCTCCAAACTTATAAGATAGTGTAAGTAATATAAGAAGTGAAACTGATTCAAGTGTAAGGAATAGTAATGTCCATAATACAATATCCCACCCAAGAGGACCCATCATTCCCTTCCAATCAAGTCGCTGTGCCGACATCATTGTAAGAAATGTCATTTCCATTATATCTCCATAGTCAAACAATGTTCCTCGTAATCCTCTGGGGAAACCATCTTTAAATATGATGGATGGAATAAGCCTATGATTAGGATTTTGATTAAAAGGAGTGAAATTTAAACGGTTTGAAATCTCTATTGATAGAAATGTTTCAGTTGAGCATGTTGTTGGTGAACATAAATCCTCATGAGATAAGATTAGATCTTCTTTTAAATTAGGCAACCACAATGTAAGTTTTGTCCGATGATGATTTTGAATTCTTTTTGTAAAATTTGATTTCACATATAGTTCTAAGAAGTATGTCGCTGACGTATTGCAGTAATGACATAATTCATATGTCGAGGTGGAATTTACAAATATTACATTTCGTGGTATGAAAATATCATTCATGAGTTTTAAAATTGTGAGTGCTTCAGTTGACATAACTATTATTAACACATCGAAATTCGGGTTGAACTCACGGTTCAAATAAAGCAACGATAAATACCTAGTTTGTCTGATGGTTAGGAAGGTGCTCCTGGAACTTGTAGTGAACTTTAATAGTCGAAATCTGTACTCAATCTTAACAATTTGAAGACATTTAAGATAGGATTTGGAATAATCACACCCACACTTTAATATCAGTGGAGAGTTCTGCTCGATTTGTAAGAACAAAATTGCCTTGTTCAAAATAGATGGAAATACTTTACTTTGTTGATATTTGCTGCTGCTGCAAGGCGGTAGAATTATCCGTATTTCCGCCCCGTTCTGGACGGTTGTTAAGAATTCTCTCAAATTCTTCCAAATATCGATGACCTTTATTTTAAAATTATCTTCCGAAACAACGCTGACATTTCTGGGATTATTTGCACAACTCACTATGCACAGAATAAGACTAATATACAACAGTTTTAGAGTACTCATTGCTCAATATGGGTTCGTTGGTACATAGAAAATTAGTCAACCGTAAATTCAAATGCTTCTGAGGACAAAATATACGTGGTAATAGTAAATATTGGTTAAAACTGGTACTATTATATAAAATTTCTTTTTACTTGATAGTTCTATTGAGTTTAAATTTATTTACTAACAAAACAACTTTTTTAATGTTTATAAATGGTCGAAGGTTAAAGAATTATTAAATACTAGAATTTAGCCCGGCTCCAAGGAGCCTGGAGACCACCAGAGAGACCGTCGTTTATCTATATAATATCCGGATGTATCGGATAGGGAAAGGTCCGTTTAAATCATAGAAATTGACTATAGGATCGAGCATGTCGACTCACGATATGCAAATTAGCTAGTACTTAGTTTAAATTTCCCGCCAAAAGAATCTCTGAGTATCTCGTCATCTGTCAAAGCTCTTACTGCGCTTGTCGTGTGAGGGATCACAGATACACATTGGTATAAAATGGTATATTATATATATAGATGATTGGTCAGTTTTTTATGCATTGTTCGAAAGTTTTCTTAAGTCTACATTTTTGTTATTGTATTTTCGGAGTAACATTGCATCACTAAAAAGTGTAATAATAACATAATATTACATTAATTAAAGTGGAACAAATATACAATAAACTAGATTAACATGCAGGTCTTTTGTGAGATATTTTACTTCAGTTATATGCAATCATATTGTTTATTTTTTAGTACAAAAGGAAACCAAATAGCCTAAGTATAGTTTTAAATAAAGTCCTTTGAATAAATAATAAATTATATGACAAAGTTTGCCACGAAAATAGAAAATAGTCAACAATGAAAGCTTTTCCCGCTTTTCATTAATTCCTACATTGATTTATAATTTACGATCTAATTAAGTATCTAATAATAACATAATAAATTTTATTGATGCTGGTCTTGCAGTAAAATTATAAGTTTTATAATTCTGAGGTAAACAATCTTGTTATTTGTGAATCTTACAGTTAGTAGATGTTTTTTCTGCGTGTTGACCATGATTATCTGAAATTTGAAGTAAATTAGATGCTTTTGTATGAAGAACAGAATAAATATAAAAATGCAGGGTTAATAAATAAAATATAAAAAAGAAAGATTTCTAAGTTAAGGCGCTCCTAAAACTATGAAACAAGGAATTTGCCTCAAACGGCCTCGACAAACAAATGTTTTCAAATCTCGATTAATATTTAAAACTAAAAATACACAGTGCAGAACATAGCCAGAGCCACAGTTATTTCTAAAGTATTTTCATGTCATTTATTCAAACATAACAAAAAATTTTCATGCAATCTAACTTTCTGCCAAATTTTAGAATTGTACGATGACTTCCAAAAACCCATGAAGGTTGTTCCGTAGCAATCTATTGCTGAACTTATAAATTGTTAGTTTCTGACTCTAACTTTCTATTTGTTATTAAGAACTGATAAGGCTAGACACCATGCAAATTTTTAGTTTTATATACCATTTATCTTTCTAAATTTTGTTTTCGCATATGAATAGAAACCACATATATTTTCAGCCACCAAGGGTTAATTACTCAACCAATGTGAATTTATTTTCGAACTTATGTAATGCTGGATTTAGCGATCACATTTATCTCAGACAATACATATCTCATGAGTTTTAAAGTCAAATAGGCCCAAATTGATCGAATTGTTTGCCCGTTAGTGTCAGGCAGACTCATCCCATAATCCCTGGCCATGGCTGAAAAGTTCCAAATTAGTTAATACGCATCAAGCATTTTTAATGGAATTTTAAAATATTTGTTTGTCGTGGCCGCTTGAGGCAAATTTCTTGTTTCATTGTTTTAGGAGCGCCTCAACTTAGAAATCTTTCTCTTTTTAGATTTTATTTATTTTATTGTTTTAAGTGACTATAATCGTAAATAATTTTTCTATTCAGCTTCTAATAGCTCCAGTAAGGCTTTTTTAAACAAAAATTTGTCACTACTGCTAAATATACCAAATTTTTGCTTGTTAGACCAACTTTTTAAAAATCCGTGAGGGTGGTAAAACAAAAGGAGTGTAAATAAATTTACCAACATTACCTACCAATTAGCATTAAGTGGTCGTAAGCTACAGTTATGCAGTATTTCAGTTTTCTACTCTTGTTTTTAAGAAACCCGTGGGGGTAGCCCCATAGGGTCACTCAAAACAAAACACTGTTTAAAAGTTTGTATTTGAAATTCAGGGTTCATAAATTACCAGCATGCAAAATTTCAGTTTTCTACGGTCATTAACTTTAAATTTATTGAACTACTTAACTAATTCTGCTCATAGTAATAGTTTATAGGCTAAAAATTAGTATGAAACTACATTTAATGAAGATGATGCTATAACGACAGCTATATGGTATATCAGTTATATGTATTTGCCCATAAGAACATATTGGACAGCCCTATTATCGTCCGGTTGGACCAATGTTGTTCAAACAAAAAAATTGTATAGCTCATTTTTACAGTACTTCAATAAAATCAATAAGCGTCATTTGTAATGTAGCAGAGGTGGGCAAGATACTATCTGAAGATACAAGATACAGATACTATCTTGTATCTTCAGATACTCTACCCTGTATCTGTATCTTGAAAAATTTGGAAATGAGTATCTGTATCTTGTATCTGTATCTTCAATTATTTCATTATTGAAT
>JAQGBQ010001040.1:0-13995 GCA_034698485.1 Vertagopus arboreus
ACTCCGTGACCCAAGCTACGTCACCTTCAAAGCAACAATATTACTAAACATGTGAAATAGCTAAAGACGTACGTGTAAAAGAATTAGGATGATCGGAATTGCAATCTTTTTTTTCGGAGCTTATCGTCTGTATAGATCAGTTTAGTCACCCCTAACAGTCACATTTGTCCTGTAGTGTACAAACAAAATATTTGTCGCATGCCTATACTAATGTACTAATAAAAAATCATTTTAAACGTTGTAACGGCATGCAGGTGTCTTTTAAACATCCATTCTCACCTGTGATACAGACAATAATATCTCGGCATTTAAATCTCTTTTTATTGTTTGAAGTGTTTGTTCTAGTTAATGTGAAATTAATCAAAAGTGTATATTACATACTTTCATTTGCAGACACTACGGCTGTTTTATTGAAGACTTAGTGTAAAGTATTAACTGCGTTTCGAGCATTTGGAATATAATTTCTGGTTGGTTTGATACTACGCTTTAGTAAATTCGAGTATTATCCATAACTGAAATTATCCCTCTTCTTGTGGCTTCCCAGTTTTAATTAACAAAAAAGGGTCAGATAATTTAAGTGTAGAAACTTTTTGAAAAATTTCCCAACTAAAAAATAAATTAAAAATCTGAATTTAAGTATTTAATATTTAAGTCCTAAACATGCCTAGTCGACGAGAAAGTTTGGGTTCTAACCAAGGAGATTCACAAAGAGCGTGGACTTGTTCAGGACCAAATTGTGGATGGTTTTTCGCTATTTTTATCTCGTTGGTTGGTTTACTAAGATCTTGTGTGCAAAGAGTACCAGGACTTAGAAGAGTGTCATCTTCCACTTTGATAGTACCAACCGGAAGTCAATTTGCAAGAAGACGATGTGCTACTTGGAGTAATTGGTGCTTGCGAAAGTGTAAGTGTACCTGCACTAGTCCAACGTGCCGAATGTTTCGCTACTGGAGAAAAAATTGGAGAAAGTTACCTCGGCGATGTTTTCGAAGGATGAGAAGATGCAGATGGCCAAAGTGGGAACCGGACCAAAACTCACTGTGGGTGAGAGTTATCAAAGCATCGAGATTGGATGGATTTAAGATGGCAGTGAAAGATAAAATGCATTTCGTTGGAAGGTATGTTATACAAAGAAAAGGCTTAAAGCAGTGTTTTTAATTACTTGAAATAGAAGACCATTCTTGCACAAAAAACAGAAAATCTAGGTTGGGCATCATTTTTACCCATTTTTTTAGAATGCGTTCTTTTTGGGTTATAAACAATCTAAAATGTAGTACAAAATTTGTTGTATGCAAAATCTAGTGCAAGGTAAACATGATATGTATTAAATGTATTAAGCATTATTTGATTAAATTGGTGGAATTTGAGCAAAGATGGTTACAGTGCAATGAGTAGTTAAATTTAAAATCAAAAATAGTTGTCTCTTAATGTATAACCCAGACATGACAAAATTTGATTTTGATTAAATATTCCTGTTACCTAAATATAGGATGTATGAATTGAAAAGAAACCCTGCAACAAGTGTTGCAAATAGTCAGATATTATTAACAACAACATATACATATTTACCGCTATTATTATTTTTATTATAATTTCAAATTTGCAGTAACCCCGGGGTCTTAGTTGTTGTACCTCTTTAAAAATCCATACAAGAACTATTTTAATCCTTCGGTTTTTTTGGTTAAACAAACTATTGTGAAATATTTTTTATATTTATGTCATACCACTTTCTTTCCATTATAACAGCTGACACTGTCAGCGGTTGTTCGATT
This sequence comes from Vertagopus arboreus, assembly GCA_034698485.1. Taxonomy (NCBI): domain Eukaryota; kingdom Metazoa; phylum Arthropoda; class Collembola; order Entomobryomorpha; family Isotomidae; genus Vertagopus; species Vertagopus arboreus. The sequence continues at coordinate 1,773 of JAQGBQ010001040.1, forward strand.
GCAAACATCCCTGGTATGACTCTTGTCACAATTGTCTTGCCAGTGTGCCGGAGTTGTTAGATTTCGGCAGAAATAAATTCCTTGTAAACAATTTAAAAAAGTTAAAAAATAAACTACCAAAAAATGCCAACAACATGAAACAATATAAAAACCTACCATTTTCAAAACATTTCACATGTTCACCTTTCTTGTGAGCCTCTCTAGAAATTTCTAAACCGCAATATTGATTCGCTACTTTTAGCGAGCCATAACAAATGCAATTATGCTGTATCCTCAAATTATTAGGATTTGTTGATGAGATGACTGCAACAATAACACCAAAAAACAAAATTAATGACATTGTTAATCTATCCTGTTTAGGAATACAACTTTGACTTCACATTCAAACTTCTGTAACTTTTAGAATGACAAAAACAAATGGTTTAAACGACCAGTTGAACTGTGTTATTGAAGGTTTAAATTGTATGGGTTAGGAATATATCTTTATTTGTCTTTTTTATTAGTCATTCATGAAAAACTATCCTATTGTCTTTTTATAAAAAATTAACATGCACAATCAATAAATGATCGTGACTAACTCATCGATAATAACTCATGGTTGAAAATGAGCTTCTGTTTGTTCTCGCTCAAGAGCATCGGTAGGTACAAGTTTGAATGACTAATTTTATTATTATACTGTTTTTAACACAGGGTCATGTATGTTGTGACGTACAAAGTTTTCACTTGTTTTGCAATCTACCTCATTATCGTCTCCAGTGTCAAAATCCTTAATACACCAATCATCTATAAATATGCTGGTAAAGTACCTCTGGAGAATATCGTATTTCCCGGCCTTGATGTATGCCCATCTCATTTGTTTCCTGCCTCTTTGCTTACAGAAACCAATAGGTATATGCTAGCATTAATTGTATTTAGCAGTTTATCAATTGTAATGGTTTAAAAAAACTCTTGACTGATTCACACATCTTATAAAACAGGCTATTTTTCCAAGCACAATTTTTGGGTTCTGCAAAGGATTCACTTGGTAACGTATGGAGTCTGGTCCAAGCAGCCAAACTCTATTATTACGTTTTCAAGCAATGTGGTGCTGCACGAAGTCACTCACAATTTTTTGGGGTTTCTAACTCTGCTGGCGCTTTCAATTTGGAAAATGACTTCAAATCTTATTCAAATTTCACTCTTCGAGATGACTTTGAAGATCTGGATTTTCAAAAGATATTACAACTCGTGACAAAGGTTAGCAATGAGTAATAATTGATGTTTTTTATAGAATAAATTTCTTTTGATTTCAAATTTAAATAGCACGGTGGAACGGTTGACTGTTCTAAAATGCTTGCAGCCTGTCGGTGGGGTCCGAACAAAAGCTGGAACTGCTCAGAGATTTTTGAGGTGGTGAAAACTGAAACGGGACAATGTTGTCGGCTTAATCCAGTTGATAATTATCAGCAAGTCATAAGGTATAAAACAATACTTTACTTCATCAAAAATAAGGATAACAAGTATTTCAAAAGAAATTCAGTAGAATGGTTTGTTTGGTGTGCGGAGGGATCCGACCAATTGTTTCCGTCCCATCATTTTGTCTTTTAATTATTTTCGTCCTATGATACATTCCGTCCCGTTTTTAGCCCAAGTCAGGGCTTATGGGATAAGTATTTTTCTCTTCTCGTCTGTGACAAGATAACGGGCGACCCACTAGACCGATTTGGACCATGTTGGATTTAAAATGCGTATTAAGTCAAGGGCTTATTTATTTATTTATTTATTTATTCATAGAAGTGATACCCTTACAATAAAGGTAAATTACAGCTCATAGAGTATCATTACAGCTCGTATCACGGCATATAGAACATGTTCAATACTAGTTATAATTATTACAGCCAACTTTAAAACTTAAATTATAATTTACAAGTCATAAGCATTAAGTTTACGAATCACGCACAGACAATTAGTAATGTTAATAAGATGGAAAGAGTGCATGAACAAAAATGATGAGTTCTATCCCTTGTCGTATAGTACAGTAGAAAGTCTCCAGTCATAAAGAATAAGATAAGAACTTATCTAAGTAAGCTTAGATAAGTTCGAAGATGGGTTTAATCGGTTGAGAGGTTAACCAGTGGGGGCTAGTAGAGTGTGTATTTTGTGGAATTAAAACGTGAAATTTTTGCATGGTAGTCGTTATGACCCCGAAAAATCTTGTTGGGTAGCCCCCACAAGTTTTATAAATATTACAGTTGAAAGCTGAAATGTTGCATAGTAGTAGCTTATGATTTTAGAATATCAAATTAAAGGTACGATTTTACTTTTACTATTAATTATACAAAAACTGCATTTCAAACATAGCAACTAATAAAATCCGTAAGATCTCCGTTGTACCGTCACGTTAAAAACAGCATTTATCTAAATATTATATTGTTACTAATTATTCAGACAATATAAGTAAACATCATGCAAAATTTCAGTGTTCTTGAAAAACTTAAAGGGTAAAAACTTGTTTTGGTTACCCCATAGGGTCAATCTGAACAAGAATTTTGGAAGTCTATATTTGTATTCGATGTTGAGAGTCCATAAACCCACACCTTACAAATATTCAGGGTCCTACCACATTGTTTCGAAAACCTGAAGGGGTGGCCCTACTTTGAGCAACAAATCTTTACAAATCTAACTTTCTATTTCATATTTCGGGATCACAAGTATCCGCTATGCATAATTTTAAACTTTTATGTGATTCTTAAAAAAGTTTCTAAGATTAAGTTATAAATAGACCCACATTTTCCAACTATCCAACCCATTTTCTATCTTTTCAACGTTTCTGTTGACCCAATACACTTCTGCACCAAATTTGAAGTCAATCGGACAAGTCTAAAGGGAGTTATCGTGCCAATCAAAAGACAAACCCACTTGCCGAATAGATAGGTACATATAAGCCCTGGACTAAAAATTAACTATTCGAGCTGGCAGGTAATAGAAGCGCAAAGAGCTTGTAGTATCGCAGGTACTATAGGGATAAAAACTTTAATTTAAATGGTTCAACCTTAGAGCAATGGAGCAAAAATAAATAAGTAAATTTCTGAATTTTAGAAAACGTTCAATGGGAGTAATAACGGAAGAAAACGGCAAAAAATGGAACATTGACGAACATAATTTTGCTGGAGATGCTACTTATCAAAATGATTGGATAGATTCTCCCAGACATCAAAAAGTACCCGGTAGTGATCACGGTCTCACGTTTGTACTTATTATGGAAACAGAAAACGTAGCTTGTCCAATGAATGCAGGCAATGCATACACGGTAAAGAATTATGGTTTTAATAATCATTAGAACTAAACCGATAATTTATAAACCATGGTGAATAATGCTTGGCTAGGTGTATGTCCGTTCATCCTTGGATGCTCCACTAAGTCAACTGACAAATGGGATTCTAATAGAACCCAATCACGAGGTTCACATCAATGTTATTGCTGACGTCACCATTTCAGACAAAGATATCATCAGCTTGCCTGTGGTACAGAACTAATCTCATTATTACTATATTCGTAGTCATAGGTTAGCAATTAGACTTCTAGTCCGGAAACCACCGGAGAGTGAGGATAGACTAAATTCATACCAACTGGATCAAACAATTTAAAAATTCTCTTTAACTTCTCCTTTCACGCATGCTTTTTTAACTTTACTATTATACATTTTATAACATTACAAGAATACAGCCCGGCCGGCAAAGGGCCTGCTTTTATCTATCTACTATATCAATGTCATCCTGTTTCCGCAAGCTCACTACCATGAACAGAAATTGGATAGGAGCTAGTCAGCCTAATGACAGACACGAACGAATACAATACGATCGCACAAATAAATGTAAAGTACTGATTTTCTGGCAGCAGCCTAACGGAGTAGATACGATCGTACGATCGTATCCGTACGGTACGGATCCGACACGATCGTCCGAAAAAAGCTAGAGCACTAAATTTTTGGCCGAAGTCTGACGGATACGATACGATTACGAATTATCCGACGGAAGATAGAACACTAAATATCTTGCCGAAACCTAACGGATAGGACTTCGATACGATCGCTTTAAACAAATCTCTCAGAAATGTATTCCATTCTGGTTGCCAAATAGCAGTACTGTTTCCTCACGTCCTTACACGAGAACCTGTAATTGTCGACTGAAATCGAGAAAGTAGAACTACGCTGAATGGCAACTCAAGCTTCTTCTGCGCTTGTCAAGCACGAATCACGGATACAGCCTGGGATATTATATACAGACAAGAATTAAGCCTGGCCCGCAAGGGGCCTGGTGATCTTTTATTTATCTATGTATATAATACCCCAATGCCATCCTGTTAAAATTCACTACCAAGCTTGGTAGGCATTTGTGAAAACGGATTTGGACACCGTTTAACATTGAAAAATGTTTGAAAGAGTCACACATACTCATCAACGCTATCATTTAAAGGAGAATGTCAGCTACAAGTGACAAAAAAGAGTTTAAAGGTTACGACTTTTATACGGGGCGGTGAAAAACCCCAATTTTCATAAAAAAAGTGACTTCCTGACAAACCCCATTAAATGATACACCAATCGAAAGCTAATAATGCCACGACCTTCAGAAAATTACGCTTAACATTGTGTGACCCATAGGTCACGAGTTAAGGCCATCGAGTCAGATGTCCTTATGACACCTATCAAGTGATACACCGTTTGAAAGCCTGTAACCTCCAGAGTTTTAGAAAAATACTCCCAACATTCTGTGACCAATAGGTCATGAGATAAGGTCAATAAGATCATCCGTTCAAGCTATTTCGACCATATCTTGTGACCCCTGGGTCACTAGATATTAAAAATAATTTTTTCAATGTCAGTGAAGTATTAGTTTTCAAACGGTGTATCACTTGATAGGGATCATAAGGACATCTGACTCGATGACCTTTCTGACCTTAACTCGTGACCTATGGGTCACACACTGTTAAGCGTAATTTTCTGAAGGTCGTGGGATTATTAGCTTTCGATTGGTGTATCATTTAATGAAGTTTGTCAGGAAGTCATTTTTTTTATAAAAATTGGGGTTTTTCACCGCCCCGTATAAAAGGCGTAACCTTTAAACTCGATTTTCTCCAAAAGGCGCAATCATGCGCAAACGGGATTTTTTGTCACTTTTAGCTGACATTCTCCTCTAAATGATAGCGTTGATGAGTATGTGTGACTCTTTCAAACATTTTTTCAATGTTAAACGGTGTCTAAATCCCTTTTCACAAATGCCCACTGTGCCCAGCACAGAAATTGGATATGAGCTGGTCAATTGCCTGACGGATACGATACGATTACGAATCGATCGTCAAGCAAAAGTTAGAACACTAAATCCCAATGTTCAATCACTTCAGACAGGAATCGTGTAGTGGTCGTTTACGATAGGATCGTTTTAAACAAAACAGTCAATAATTTTTTCAATTCTGGTTTCTGAATAGCAGCAGTGCTTACTAACATCTTTACTTGGCAACCTGTAACTGCCGACTAAAGTCGAGAAAGTACAACTGTGCCGAGTGGCAACTCATGTTCTTTCTGCGCTTGTCGTGTGAGGGAAATCAGAGTCAGATTGGGATATTATTTATATAGATAATAAGTATATATTAGGGAGATTTTGAATTATAAAACCTACGTTTTCAGTTTCTAGTTGAAGTTTTTACAAACTTTGGCGTTCTTGCGAATCTAAAATTGTCATTTAAAAAAACGATTGTAGGGGTTAGTGGATTCTACCGAAAAAAAACTTCAGATCTATATTCAGCTGTAACTAAGGATAATTATTCAAAAAAAACATTTTTTGATCTAAAAATACTTTGCAAAATATTACTTTTTGTGTTGGTCCATTTGCTACGTTTTCAGTCAGCAGTTAAGTAGTTCAATAACCGGCTTAGACAGGAATATTTGTCTATCTAGATTTTTAGTGCTTTATTTTCACACATGGTTTGTATTCGTATAGGATATTCGTCAATGCTATTTACAAAAAGAAAATGACTTTTTAAATTCTACCAGTTATACTGAAAATAACTGCCGCATGGAGTGCCGATCTTTACTCTTTCAACAGAAGTGCAGGTGTCACAAAATGGGCACAACAGGTACACTATGTTTATATAATAATATCAAATTGCAATTAATTTGAAGCATTGTATTTTATTAAGCTGGCAAGAAGGAAATAATTTGTGGTCCACGAAACGCTGATTGTGAAAAAGAAGTTGAAGGTGAGAAAACATTTGGTTTAATAAAATAAAAATCGGTACTAGTGTTACAATTAGCACCGTTGGAAACGTAATAGTAAAAGTGGAAAATTTAATTTAAAAGATTTTCATAGAACATTACAACCAAAAACGTGTGATTCCCAACCCAATTTTTATCAATTTTTCAACGCTTTTTATTTTTTAACATTCTGCATTCATAATGTGAATAAGGGTTTTTGTTAAAAACTTTCTTCAAGTAAAACATCTTAATTAATCAACTTAAAGCTTAAACATACTTTTAGATGAAATTCTGGAGAAAGGATATGCTCATATGTGCATAGGACTTGAAAAACCGATGAAATGCTTTCACGGGTGTAATGAAATCGAGTACAATACCGTCGTATCCAGTACTTTGTACTTCGGGACCCCTGCAATAGTTGAAGGAATGAATCTCAAGTATCCTTAAGATTATAAACTACTTTCAGAGAGATAACCATGTTTACTTGATTAAAAAAATTAATTGATTCTTGATTTTTCTTTCCCTTTTTAGAGAAGGTCAGATGACTGCAATAGTCAGAATATTTTTTGGATCGGATACGGCCGTAGCTCGAGAAAGACAACCGCAATACGATTTCTGGGAAACAATTGGCAAGATTTTAACAACACTGCTTAAATTATGCTGTCAAAGAACTATTTTTAAACGATGTGTTTCATTTTTTTACAGGAATTCTTGGAGGAATTTTGGGTTTGTTTATTGGCTTTGATTTTATGCAAATAATTCATCTCATTTATGCCTGGGGAATTTGGATAAAAGGACTCCGGCTCAAATGGAAGCTTGCTAACTGTAAGTTATGTTTCAATCAACTTTAGAAATTACATTGAAATTTAACAATAATTGAAAAAATACGATTGTTTTATAGCTGCAATTGGTCGATCAATTGTGAATGTACACAGTATTGTAAATGCCGTAAATACGGTATCAACCCAGACACCTGTTGATCCTCGTCTACATTGCCTAGATTTTGCCAAGAGGAAGAATTTTAAACGCATCGTTATCAAACGAAGAGGACAAATTGAACCAGCTATTCCTTTGGAACCTGTTGCCCCTACTGATTCGGCTAATTCTGTGGAACCCTCTGCTGTTGATCCTATTGCAGCATTGACAATCACAAATGAAACAGAAACAGTTATTGCCGGCCCGAGTCGAAGAAAAACTATGGCAGATGTTGTCAGGACTAATGAAATTATCAAAAATATGTTTGCCATTCAAAAACAACGTGTCAGTCAGATAGAACAGTCTGATCAGAATACACCAGTGCATGTTCTTGATCAAACTGATCTAGTCCCTTCTGTTGATTCAACTGACACTGTCCCTAGTTCTGATGCAATCGGTTTGGTCGACAGAATCACTCATGCCGACATAATTACTTTAATTAACTCTCTCGTCACAACCGATTGATTCTATTTTGTTGACTGTCTTTAACACTTGGTACAATTTAAAAATGTATTATTGATTTATGGATTTTTGAGATTATTTTTTTAATAATCTCTCTGCAGTTTTTCGAAGGCATTTCATCTACACCTAACTTTTTATCCAACAAACATTACATATTTAACCGAACATTGTCGTAACAATATGTAATTAATGTTGTATTCTTGCATTCGTAATTAATTAATATGTGAGGGTTAATTGTATTTTTATTGCCCATTTTTATTGTAATCCATCTTAAACACCAACCTTTAAATGTGCCTAAAACATTATCTAAATATTTCCTTAGTTTTCGGCAACCGAAAATAGAATTATAAAAAGTATTTTAGCATCGTTATTCAAGTCATTTGAATTCCATAAATTTCTCCATTGACAACACTACGTATTGTATTTTATCATGGTTTAATTATTTTTGTGAAGACTTATTTACTAAACACTTTTCCAAAAGTTCTTCATTGTCTTGATGGTGACCGCAGTTGAAGGTCGTAAGCTTGACTATTAAAATTTGTTAAATTATCTTTGTACCAAGAAATTATTGAGTCTAAAAGTATTTTGGTTTTAAATTCAGTGGTCGCATTGCAAGCTGTAGATATAAAACTTTAAATAATGAAAATATTTAAGATATAAACCCTGAAAGTATATTAATCATTAAATATTCAAACATTTAATATTTCAACTAATTAGTTTACATAGGATTGATATTTATGAGATTGGTTTACAGACTTAATAATAACTTCTCATAAATCAAATTTAATGATATTTAATGATAGTTGGTTTAGTAGATTGTTTTAACAGTATTTAGTAATAAGTAACTAGTGATCTTAGCGACAAATTTAGAAAATGTAATTTACTCTGGATTTCTGCTGTATACGGGATTACTAAAACACATGTAATTGTTATTGGGTTTTTGAATCTCTTGTGAAACTGATTAAAAACAGCAAAACTATAGTGCATCATCTAATTTACAATTATCTATTTCTTAAAAAGGTTCAAGTTTTTTGTTCTCCTCTCGATGCTTTTGAGGTCCTTTTAATCCTATTGGCCAGACCAATTCTTCTAGAATATTCTCAGAAAATTCTTGAGGGAAAGAAATCGGTTATTTTTTTTAAAATTTCTTAGACAAACTTACTCTTTTGTTTTAGAAGAATATGGCGATTATTGATCAGAAAAAATGCCAAAGTCTTAATCCACCCGTTGAGGTTTCTAGCAACTGCTATATTAAAAAATCATCAAAATCGTTGTGTAATGCTGCACTTTATTACATTCATTTCATCAGTTTTCATAAAATATGAATGAATAAATATAGAAATACTAATTTTTTTTTAAAACTTGATTAGTAATTCCAGTTTGATTGTCGATTTTGCACACTAATAAAAAACTAACTTCAATCATGGAAATAAATAGCAAATAACTCTGTTTTAAGACCACTTATTAATATTCAAGTGTCAAACAATTATGCAAAATTTCTCTTGTCGTGGCCTGATTTACTTAAACTCATTTATTGTACACTGAATAAAGACTGCAATTTTAAATATAATTTAAACCAGCGGGAAGTATAATTTAAATAGTATTAAATACGAAACTTAAACAAAATATTTAATAAGATCGATATTTGCTTATGTTTTAGTTAATCACAAAAGTAGAAGTATTTAATTTATTCCAATTCAGGTAAATATTTACAAAATCTCACTTTCAGTAATTATATCTTTTGAACAGAGCTTTAAAAAAATACATCAAAAATAACTCAAGACAAGAAGCCATTAAATTTATTTCAAATATTACTATTCCATTAAAAATAGAGAACAAATTTTATAAATATAAGGCAAAAGTAGAACAGAGGGTTAGGCGAGCTTATTTAGACAGATTAAAATCAATATTACTTCCATGGTGGTGAAAATATTTAAATAAACTTTTTACTACTCATTCTCAAACATATTTGTCACCCTAAACTGCAAACAGCGATCAAAAAGGTTTTAATATGCCTCAGCAATTGCACCGCAAAGTTGAGTATCTCACTTTTAAAGTTTCCAGACGCTCTAATTTGTAGTTTTTTTTCGAAGATTGATATTTTTTGCGGCATGACAAATGCGCAAAAATTCATGAAATTCATGTCATTAGTCTTCACAAATGTATCTTTGTTGGATATGATTGCTATTTTGACTCTAATCTTCAAATTTTTGCCACACTTGAACTTTTTCTCGGACATCTTCAAACGTACGACTTCGTGATCGATACAATTTTTGTGAATCTCTACAAAATCAGTTCAACTTCCAAAAAAGTTTTTGAACTCTCAATATATTACTGTGAGTTTAGGTTGAGTTTTTGAAAAACTTGGATCAGTGGGGGGACTCCAGGAACCGTTAAAGCGCTGACAAGCATGAACGTCTCAAACTACTTTTGTTATTTCAAAGTAGCATATTCAAATTAATTTTTCTAGACGCCTGTGATAAATTTGTCTTGGATCTCTGCATCTCTCGAATAAAAACTATTGGTTTATTGATTGTGACAAAAAAATAAAGTTTATACTTTTCAACTAATGCCGTGTTACTTCCGGTTCGCGTTGTGAAAAGTTCTAGGACATGAAACACTGTCTTGCTTTGCATTTTTTGGTCCAATTTTTTGTATATTTCTATATGCAATATCGTTACTTGTTTGAAGCTGTTTTGCGATGACAATTTGGTTGTGGGTGCTTCTTAGAGTTCAAAAGGGTCAGTTTTATGAATGACAACATTTTAATCTTGTTAGAAGGCTGCAATTTGTTTGGCTATGAAGATCGTTTTCTTGAACACTTTTGATGTTTTCCGATACTAATAACTGTCCTAGATGTAGTCTGGTGCAAAAAAAATTAACTAGGCCATTTTAGCTTTTTTTGAATCAACTTTTATTCGACCTTATCCCTGGAAGAGCTCATAAAAAGTACCCAACTTTGAGGTCCAATTGCTTTGGCATATCAAATTTTCATGATTCTTGTTTTTGGAAATACGTGACAAACATGCTTGAGATTACGTGGTTACAATTTGGTTATAGTTTGTTTACAATTTCAAAAGTTATAGCCTTTTTTCATCTGTCTAAATAAGCTCGCCTAACCCTGTAATTAAACTTAATTACATACAATGTAGATAATCTAGAACTTCCAACTCATAATACTCCATACAGCAGTAACCGTATCTATTTTGGCTGAAATAAGATCAAACTGAAACCCAAATTATCAAATATAGCTTTCAATTTTTTACATTCAGCAGGAATTGACCTGTTTATCCAACTATTATCAATAACCAACTCCGACAATTCAGATAATGCCAGAAGCTTTTCTAATATTGACCCATTAACACCATAACGACCAGTATTTTTACTTCGAGAGAGATTTAGAATAATTGCACACGGTTGGAACTGAACGTCATAAGCTCCTCAGAAGAACATTTAATACTCTCTGATTTCAACAATTCAATTTTTTGGGGCAAAACCAACAGATTTTGCATTTCAGTCCCGCCACTCCAGTATTGCAAGCTTAGCTTTTTCAGATTTAAACAGTTTAAAAAAATCAAACAGCCAAACAGCAACATCTTCAACTAACAAGGGAATGTACTGAAACGGGAATTCCAGAATTGCTTGAAACTTTTATTGTTGAAGCTTTTAATTATCAGACCCATAATACTGAAAAAATTAGCTGCCCAATTTTACATTAACCATGCAGAAAAAATTTGCAAAGTTTAAAAATCGTGCAAATTGTCATTTTTATTCGCTCGCCAAAAATCAAATTTTGGTCCAATTTTCAAAATTTTAGCAATTTTGTAATCACAAAGAGTTGTTCTGTCAAATAAAATTAAAATACCGACAATTTAATTTTTTTCAAAAATCATGCAATTTTTTGAAGTATGGCAATATATGCAAAAATTGAAAAAACCTGGAAAAATTGAAATTCTTGGTTTTTTAATTTTATTTGAAAGAAAAACTCGTTGTGATTAAAAAAGTGCTAAAATTTTGAAAATTGGACTAAAATTAGATTTTTGGCGAGCGTTTTAAAATAAGAATTTGCACTATTTTTAAACTTTGCGAATTTTTTTCGCATGGATAATGTGAAATCGGGCAGCTAATTTTTTCAGTATTATTGTTCTGATAATCAATAGCTTCAACCATAAAAGTTTCAAGCAATTCTGGAATTCCCGTTTTCGTGCATTCCCTTGTAAGACTTAATTCGAAAAAATTCCAGGTGAATAGAACCCAAAGTATTGCAGCTATTGCTAATTACCATTCTAAAAAGACTCATAGGAAACTTAGAACATTAAATAAACTCACAATTGACTAACTCCGTTTGAAACCCGAGTAATATTAACCAAGTCTTATGTAAACAATCCCTATGCACCTTCAGCGAATTTAATTTCGAAAATTTTTGAACCCAAAAGTCGTCAGCAAAAGTAGTGAATTCATGAAATGTATCCTTTTTATAAGTATTGGAGTATCGATTTAGAATATATTTAGAATGATCTAATTATAAATATATGCATGCAATTTGAGTTTCTCCTT
>JAQGBQ010001041.1:0-13993 GCA_034698485.1 Vertagopus arboreus
AGAATTAATTCTGAGATTAAGAATGGTCGGAAATCTAGTCTGTTTAGCAAATTAAGAGGATAGATAATACAATCATATACTGTAAAAAATTCAGATTTCTAGACCTATTTTTGACCGTGTTTTAGACGATAATGTAAGTGTCTCAACCCCCAGTTTGTCTTCTCTATTTTTCACTTGCGTTTGAGAAATAGTCTTCATATTTTTCCAATTTTCATGAAAAATGGCCAACCTTATTTTTATGACTCCTTTTCAAAAAAAACTAATATGAATTTATTTTATAGCTCTACATTTGGAAGCACCTCTGACCGTTTTACCAAGTGTTCCAGTTCAGGAAGCTATTGACATTATGAAGCGGAAGGGCTTTGATCAAATGCCCGTTGTTGATAAGGATGGGTAATTTCAGATTATACTTTATTACAAGATAAAAATGTTTTGATTTTAGAAATTGAATGTTATTATAATGTGACTTTCAGAAACATTTTGGGGATGGTAACCCTCGGCAGCTTATTGACAAGAGTGCTGTCAAAAAAACTAGATAAGAAAGACAAAGTTGAAGCAGCTTTATACCGGCAGTTTAAAAAGGTCACTTTAAACATGACCTTGGGGAAACTAACGAATATTCTTCACAAGGATCATTTCGCTCTTGTTGTTCATTCTCAAGTTCAATGTAAGTCCTATATACATTTAAATAAAAAATCGAAAAGATGTCCAATTATTAATGTACTCTATTGTACTAAAAAAAGATGCTGGAGTTGACAAAGAAGAGAAGAGAAAAGAAGTAATTATTGGAATCACTACGCAAATTGATCTGCTGCATTATATTTCCGAAGTTGAAGAGATTGTTCGCCGAAGGTATGAATTTTTTTTTTTAAAATGACACTTTAAATATTTTTTGTATTAAAATGTGGATATTTTTTAAACTTGCAGAAGAATGTCGTCAGTTGGTCAAGGGGATTTAGCCGATTTGAGCATTCAGTAATTATCTATAATATAATTTCTCATCTATCTAAAGACACTCCACAAAATAATTCAATCATGTTTGTAATTTTTCTCTGTCAACTATGTAAAAGCTACTGATTTCCAACTCTTTCCAATTTTCTATATCATGCTTATCAAATTTTTACAATCTTTATATCTTATTTTGAATACTGGACAAACTAGAATCTAAAATACGTATTACAAACAAATACCGGTTTCAATCATGAACTTATGTACTATTAAATATTATTATTTTGGACTCCGTTGTCCAACAAAACATATCGTGACAAAAACTTGATAAAATAATTTCTTCTAAAAATGCTTTAAATGCAGAAACTACCTTAGAATTATTCGTTTTATGGCATAAAATTATATAAGAACGATGCTAAACACTTTTCTTAGCTGCATTTTGCCATGAAATGATGAGTTTTTTTTATTATGGGAATAATAAATATTAAATTAAAAGGCAGATCAATAAGATTGAAATATTCTATTTTTATTACAAACCAATGAATTAAAAAACCCTTTCATATTTACAACATTAGTTGACGTATTCAAACTGAACCATAAATTTAGTAAACTTTAACAAACTTCTTGTAACAATAATATCAGCCAATTTCCCTTATATTTAAGTTCGTGATTTCTATTTTTACCATATCATATATATAATCATTTCATTAGATCACATCAATCAAGTTAATTAAAATTCAAGTCATAAAAATGAAATTCTAACACATGTATTAAAATATTCTGGTAATTAATCCCAGTTTAGATTTCTTTCGGTAAACATGTCACTTTGTTCTTGAAGTGTTAAAAGACTTAAAGAATAAAATAAAAATATCATTCGTTTAATTTCGATTCTAAAATGTCGACATCGAACATTTAAGGCTCTTTATTTGCTCAAAAGCATCTTTGCTCTAAACCAGAATAAAAAAAAATTAAAAACCGTATATTGCCTTTGCGGGCAGACAGTTAGTCATATTAACTATAAGTACCACATTCCAAAAACTGATCTGAACTATGTACATTAAAAAATTCTCTAAAATTGTTTGCTAACTTTCAAAAAAATAACAGCAAGCAAGATAACCAAAAACACAAATAATACATAACAATCGAAAGTAACTCTTGCCTTTTTATTCGCAGCATTTTGTTCAACAAGATTCTGATATCTAGCCTTAAAACCGTATGTAAGTGACCTCCAAGTTTCAATTCTTGCCTTGGCCGCACTCTCGGATACTTCTGATGCAAGTTGCATTTGATACAATTTATCTTCTGCAGAATTTAGAGCTGCTTTTAATGCTTGATTCCATTTTAAACATGTTTTATGCTCGTCACTATAATGTCTGATATCTTTGTAGCTTTTGTCCACCAGGTTATCACGCCAATCGTCAGTCTCTGTTCGGTGCTTTTCTTTCTCTTGTCGTTCCTCCTTCGTCAAGTTGTCATAAGTCTGAATCTGCTTCATTTTCATACTTTCAAATTGAACCGTGTAGGTCAAAAATAGTAGGAAGGAGACGATGAAGCCAATTAAGACTGCTAGGACGATCTTAGGGTACATTTCCGACAATTTGCTTTCAAAGATTTTTCGGTATGAGGAAAGCTGACTTTCAGGTTTGTGCTGCAATAAAAAAAATGTACAAAAAAATTAAAATCTGAAATCGACATTTTATGGGGGGAAACGCTAACTTTAAATAAAAAAAACGACGATACAGAGCATTTTTTTCCTTCTATTTTGGTAAGGTTAAAATAGGAGTGGACCAACGGAATCAAAATTGTAACTAGGCATTCTCATACACATTATTTGAAGTCCAATTGCTTCGGGGTATGAAAACTTTTTTGATCGCCGTTTGCTAAGGAAGATGACCAATGTGTATGAGAATGCTTAGTTTAAATTTGGTTTTAGTTGGTCAACCCCTTCGAAGGTTATAGAGTTTTTAACCTTACTAATTAGATACACGAAATAATGCTCGGTAATTCTATCAGTCAACGATGGAATATTAAACAAAAAAAGCTTCAAATTCAGTTTTTTGTAGTTTTTTTGGTAAATATCTCAAAATCCAATTAATGACCTAATATGGAAAATGTCGTATTCGAATTCACATTAAAATTTCGCTTCCAATGGCATAGAATATTTGAAAATTGAGGATAGTTAACTTTTTGGATCCAACTTTGATAATGGGGGTTCTTAAATAAATCAGAATTCGTACCTGGACATCTACATCGCTTGACGGGGTCTTAGCTTCTTCTTTGCATACGACAGAATTGCTGTTTGCCTGGTCATCTTTAACATCTTCCTTATCATTTTGATCATTGTTGGAAACGACAGAATTGCTGTTTTCCTGGTCATCTTTAACTTCTTTCTTATCATTTTGGGAATCTTTGGAAACGACAGAATTGCTTTTTTGATTGATCTGTATCGCAAAGGCCATATGCATCAAATTCAGCAGGACTCGCTCTTGTCTTAAAACTTTAGAAATATTATTTAAAATTAATAGAAATCTGGCTATTTTAAATATGATACAGGTAAGCTATAAAATGAAAATATTTCTTACATGCTAGACACTGTTTGCTGATTTTAATGCAATTTTCGATCACTCCTTTATCATCATCATCGCTTGGTTGTTCTGCAGAATTATTTGGAACGGAGTATAAGGGAGATGCCAAATCGATCAAGGCATTTTCATCTTCTTCTGCAGAATTCAATAACGTCTCGGTCTTTGTAGAAGAGTCAGTAGAGACAGTAGAATCCTAACAAAAATCAATAAATACATATATTAAAATGATTATTAATTGCGAGTATAAAACTGTAATTTTAGTTATAAAGTTAAGACACAGCTTACTATTTCATTCTCTTCTTCTGGAGAATGCAATAACGTCTCGATCTTTGTATAATCGGTAGAAACAGTAGAATCCTAACAAAAACACAAATTAAATGAATTATTATTATTCTGTTACTGAGTTAAAAAAAATTAGATATAAAATTAAAATTCATACCATTTCCTTCTCTTCTTCAGTAAATTCTTCTAAAAGGGTAGAGTCGAAACTCCAAGATCGTTTTATTATTTCGAACGAGCAGTCCTCATCTGATTTTGGGGTATAACTCTTTGAACGGCATGTAGGGCTATCCATACTTGTAATTGAGGTTTAAAATTCGAAATTCGATAAGTTTATGAGGTCCTTGGTCCTTAGGGATGACACCGAAATTTATTTAGCACACGGAGTCAGAAAAAATGTCCAGATTTAGAAAATGGCGAACAAAGGACTGACGACTGATGATATATTATTTCTATCCTCAACTTCCTTATCATGAGCTATGATGATGATACTAAACATTCTATGCAGATATCCAAAAATCTTCCATTTTGTGTTGGATTCATTTTATAAATTTAAATAAATAAGTAATGAATGAATGAATGAAAATGTATCTAATACATAGAACTGTCTCTAAAATTCAGATCTAATTGTGAGATAGGTAAATTTAATAATCTTTGAACGACCTACCATGAAGAGAAGATTCTATATACACAAGTTGAACTTATATTCACCGATTGAGTGTCGACATTCACTCACGATATTTTTCTAATATTTTTGTAAATGGAAATCACTTAGGGGCTTAAAAGGTCAGGTTGAATTTTTATTTTAAAAGAAGCCTGGACTGTACCATTTTCATAAATCCTGATGAATATGAAATTACGAGTAGAACATCCAAATGACTAAACTTGCGGACAACTATTCGTAAACTACATAACAAGTACGAACATGTTTGTTTGTAAACAAGCAAGTCTTCTGCATACTTTTTGAGATAATTTAAGGGCTATTTTATAATTAGAATGAACCTGCACTGCAACATTATATTATTGTATCCATATTATAAGAAAGGCTAAATTAGTGAAGCAAGGGATTAAACATTCTACAGATATATGTATATACCTTTCTCAGAAATGAATGAAGCCTCAAATCATGCATTTTCAAATTGTTTTGTTTTTATCCATGCAAATCATACATAGTTTAAGAAAACAATAACAGTTTAAGCTATATTATATTAATTACTATGAACTTAATTAATTGATTCAGTAGCCCAACTCCAAATTGATATTGATATTGATTTATTATACTCTTTCAGTCGATTAATAGTATATAAATTTGAATGGTTAATCTAGATCTGTAGAACTTACTTACCTTAAGCCAAAAATTATAAAATCTATTAACTAATTTCTAGAGTGAACAAATTTCTCTAAGCCAATACTACTACTATTATATTTAATATCTTAAAATTAATCATAATACCAATCCGTCCATCGTTAACAAAACATATTCTAATTTGCTACCAAATACAGTTCCATTTTTAATGAATTCTTCATTATCATGTCTAATTAAAGTGGGAATTGTAGCATTTTTATACCTGTCATATGTTTTATCCTTTTTTCAGTGAACACTTTTTTGCTTCTCAGGGTACGAATTTGATTACTAATGCTAAAATTAGAAAAAAATACCGATATCTCTTATTGAAAAGCAAATCTTGCATATCTGCATAATCTTGGTCAATTGTAACCCCCTCAAAAATAAAATAAATCTCATCCGATTTGCCAAAGTTCCATCTCAGCCGAGACAGACAAAGATGGTATTTTAAAAGCGCAATTTCTTTGGCGTTTTTTATACACGCTAGTAAAATACTCGGTACTTAAAATGCTCATTAAAAAAGCCATTAAATCTGACAAAATGCATGGCAAGCCTCTAAGGTATCACGAACAAAGCTCATGATGTCTGTCTGGATTCAAAGAAAAAAGGATTAGGTTTCTTCTCCGTCTCTCTTTTTCAATCAATAACCCTTTTTGCCCGGCGTTTCCTTCACACCAAAATCTCAAATCCTCTCACAGACTCTCACTTCCAACTTCAGTCAAATAATATAATATTCCTCATCACTCATCATCAGAGCTCCCATTTTAGTTCTAGCACAAATAAAACCCTATTCATTTAATTTGTGCACAAATTACATTTTTAAAAACCAAGGAACGCTCAACAGTTGAATCTAGATTATAATTATAAACCGGTAAGCGTACTAGTAACTAGTACCCTATAATATTATTTCACCGACAATGACGATTTACTGAATCGAAATTTATTTTGCAGCGAAGTTGACTAAAAGTCAGTGTCAAAATGGCAACCAGAAAGACGAGGTCGTCAAAAACCACTCCAACTACAAGCAGAAAGCGAACGGAAATCCCAATCGTAAGTCTAATTTTAAAATAAAAGATGCAAAAATGATCAATTAAAAAAAATCTAATTGTTTTCTTAGGAAGAAGATGAAGAAGAACAAAACGAAGAGTCTGAGGAAGAAGAAGAAGAGGACGGTGGGGGCTCTGCAGTGGCAAATACAAGTGGACGAAGCCGAGCTGGGGCCGAAGAAGAAGGCCCCACTCCAGGTCCTTCTAATAGTAAAAAAACATCAAAGAAAATCAACATCCGGTCAGGAGTGACGATGAGTGTGGACGAAATGGTGCAAAATTGTCTCTACTATTTCCTCGTCAATCAGCACAAAAAGGTCCCTGTCAAACGGGCGGATTTGATAAGGAATGCGATGAACGGACAGAAGAACAGCTTTAATGAAGTTATGGCTAAATTGGAACAGGTGCTTAATGACGTGTTTGGAATGAGGGTCGTGGGACTAGAGACGAGCAAAGGTGGTGGCTTTTCTAGCTATATTATCCTCAGCGTTTTCAACTACGATTTGGCTGAAAATGTGACGATAAGGAGTCAAGAAGAGGATAGTCGACGAGCCGTTCTTTTCCTTCTTCTTTGTGTCATCTTCATGCTTAATAGAAGCATTGATGAAGGTACACATTTTACAATCTGTATTTTAAATTTATTTTTAATTCAAACAGTGACCTTTAATATTCAATCTTTTTCTTCGGTGGGATTAGATATGATATGGAAAATCATCACAGAGATGAATTTACACCAGCAGGTCTGCAAGAAGAAAGAAGACCTTCGGAAATTCCTAAAATCGGTATAAATATTTGTTTTTAGATGTCATTGTAAAACTATTATAACTGATGTATTATTATATTATTATTATTATAGGAATATGTTGTCCCCATGTACCTGAATATGGAGGAGATTAAGGACACAGATCACGTTGTAGTTCGTTACTCCTGGGGATTGAGATCTGAGCGAGAGTTCTCAAAACATGCCATCCTCAAGTTTGTGACCAAGGTATGCATCATCATAATAATATTTAAATATGCAGTCTGATGTTAATCTGTGATTTACATAGCAATTCCCTGGGAAGACGACGCTGGACTTTACAGTTCAGTACAACATGGTAATGGAAACAGAGAGAGAATTGGTGGAGGCCGAAATGGAAGAAGTTGCTAATCCTGACGGTGAAAATGGATCTGCCCTCTCAGTTGGGGATGAACGTGAACAACATGAAGTCGGATTCTCAATCGATAGTCAGAGCATGGAGGTGGATGAGGAAACTGAAGAAAGTACCTAATTGCATACATTTTTGCCCACCTCAAACTTATACTTAACCTTATGTATGAAGAAATCTACTATTACAATCTGCTTATGTTTAGAGATTTCAATAGTTTGTGAAGGTGAAAGGCTGACCAGCAAAAGCTTCTCTGGAGAAAGCTCCTTGTGTTTATTTTTTACTTATCTTTTTTAAATAATTCATGTGTCATTCTCGAGAAATGAGCCATTTTGGATTTAAACACAGTAGGTGTGTGAAGTGATTATGATTGTTACAGCTTATGCTGATTATATAGTTACCAATATATTATTAGAATAGTTGATGCATGACACTACTACTATGTGTATTTAAATGTGATACAATTTTATGAATTTCCGAATTAATGGTTATTATATCATTGGAAAAAATATCCAATTACTAATGTATGAAACTCTATTTTGCATTTATAAAACTTATAAAATGGGAACATTATTATAGGCTGACAATTTTTTAGCTCTAGAATTCAGTGCTGCTGTGACAAGATGATTACTAAATTATTACTATTACTACTATCTGACTTAATTTGTAAAAGTAAAGACTGGATGCCATACTTAATGTTTAATTCACCAGATGAAATTATAACTTTGAATTTTTTCATGTAATCTTGTATGTAATTTCTGATAAATAAATTCTAAAACTACAAATTGAATGACACAATTGCATTTAGTTTAAAATTTTGCATGACACCAGCAAAAAAGAATGTTCAGTATGTGGGATTGATTAACAAATTTTTATAATTTCGTAAATGCATCTGAAAAAATTGTGTCTCAAGATTAATAAAAATTTCATAAATGCGGCATGGACCTATAATCTGATTTCTTGCTCATGTTGTTAATTTCGTATAGCAATCTATCTAGCAATCTAGATTAAAAAAAATTTAGAAAAATTATATTTGGCTTTATCTTCCTACCTTTGTACTTTCTTACTAACTGGGTAAAAAAAAACGCTAGAAAGTCGCAGCGCAGACAAGTGACAAAAGGCGTCATTTTACGTTTTTGGTTGGTCTGTCATCTTAAAACTAATTACGACGAAATTAATACACAATACACAAAACATGTTTGAACTTGTAAAGCTAAACCAAAGCAAGAGCTAAAAAACTGAATAGTATTTCATATTTAGGTGTCACACTGATTTATCTTCTCATCTCACACAAACTGAATTTAACTGAATTTCTGAACACAGGAACTTTAATTAACTCTGCTCTGAGGTAAGTCGTAAATAAATTAAAAACATAAGTAAATATTTCTGATTTATTTTTACTGCTCATATTTTCAAGTACTTATAATTCCAAACTAGTTCAAACTGATTTCTTCAAAAATATTTTGTAAACTGTCGAATTGATTAGGTCATGACCAAATCGAGTTTATTTATTTTTCAGCAAAATTTTGTAACCTTTGTGACCTTATTGAAGAAGTTGAGATGGACGACATGGAAGAAGAAATCGGTGCAAATGAAGCAGATGATAAGTCCTTATCTTCAGATATCGATGGATCCTGTGAAAGTGTGAGTGGTCCTCAATTGTGTCATGATGTAAGGCTTATTTCTTTTCTTTCCAATTTTAAATTAATTTTGAAATCGTTACGGTATTTATTTCAGCAGAAGATTATTTTTTTTCTAACAATTTTCTATATTTAATTCTAGGTGATTTTGGAGCTGGCCAACTATCTCGACCCCACGACAATCAAATCAGCACGATTAGTCAGCTCAACCTGGAATAAAGGGCTTGAGACTCAATTTCGAAGAAAATTGATGTTAAAAGCCGGTTTCAATTATGAAAATTCTATCAAGGGATTTATCTCAGTCTTCTCTCCAGATGCAACCACGCCAAACGCTATTTGGATTCAGAAACCGAAATTCTTGACGCATGAGTTGATGACTAAATGGCTTGAATCGTACGGATGCCAACTAACCACAATCAAACTAGGGAAAAAGATGGAATTAAGTAAACACTTATTTTCTCTGGATGCAGTTGCATCTATTTTGACCAGATTTTGCCCTAACCTCAAGATTTTGAAGATTATTGCACCCTTTCTTTCTGAAAATTCCTTGGCGAAATCCATCAATCCGGATCCGAAAGATGTGAAAGTGGCTTTAGACTATTTAGAAATCGGACATGAAGAATGCTACGAGTCGGATTTTAATTTCACCACCGCATTACTCCTCAGTATTTTCAAGTGCATTAAAAGCCTCAAAAGTGTCAAGATAAATGGCATTCAAAAAAGCAACTTGCATGACGAAAATGGAATTCCCCAAGAAAAACTTCCAGGGGATGATTATGCTAAGCAAGTCTTTGAAAACATTGAAGAACTTGACCTCGATTGTGGAAATATAAACCCTCGTCGATGGTTCGATCATTCAAGCACTGAACTTCAGTTTCATAACCTTCAAAAGCTGAAGATCGGATGCTTTTGTACTTGTCAAGAAGGATATCCTATGGAATATTTGCCCAATTTACTCACATCAATCAAGGATCATTTGAAAGAACTCGTTCTCTATCGATGTTATGCAGAATCAAATGAAGAGAGATTCGTATGCCCAAGCCTTCAGCGTTTGTTCTTATCGTCGATGCCGAAACTGGAGGTTTTCAAAATCCTTGACATACTTGACTGGGAAGATGCGAGTTTAAAATTCCTGGAGAAACTTCCGGTCTTAAAAGAACTTCATATTACTGCCGACGAGATTTTGGACGATGATGAATTTTCTTGTCGAACCGTGGAAAACTTATTCAGTGTGAACAAATCCACAGAAAGAATTGTTCATGAGACGATGGAACGACTTACTTTCATGTCATATAGTAAGTCCTCAAAGCAGTTGGATAACATTCGGATTTGCTTCCCGAATTTGAAGAAACTCGAGGTGAACTTTAGAGGCACGCCGGTCTTTTCTATGTTTTGGTTGTTCAAGAAGTTAAAGGAGTTGACGATTCATCTTTTTCAACCTTTTGATTCATCCTTGGATTCTTGTGATTTCGAAGGAATTTCTGGATCTGGTGAGTTCAAAGTTTAAATATTTTAGCTCAGTGGAAGAGCACCTAACTGGCAATTAGTAGGTCAGGGGTTCGATTCCCTTAGAAGAGGAATTTTCATTTTTGTCAAAAATTCAGATTCCGTATTCATTATAAATTTAAATATTTTTTAAAAAATGTGTATTAATTTTTTTCATTTTAATTTACAGTTATTGAGAAGCTTTTCTTGGAACAGGAATACACCCAATATAAACGACCGATTAGGCTCAGCTCCATTGTGGACGGTTGCGTAGCCTCGTCTTCACTTAAGGAGCTAACGCTGAAGTCAATGAAGGTAATTTCATTATTTAATTGAGCTTATCTTTAATTAAATTAATGTTTCATTAACTAATTCCTGTACTTATCTCATTTTTAGATATCAAGAAAAGAGTATGAATTTTCGATGGGAATGCTCAACATGGCCAAACTGAAGATGTGTCTTGTGAATTGTAAAATAGATGAAGTTGTTTGATTTAAATGTCAACGCTCAGTTTTGTTTATTGATTTATTGAACTGATATATATATATACAGGAATTAATTTGAACTTTTTTGTGACTGTTTGTAATTTATGGAACTTTTGTATACCTATTAATTAACTTTCAATTTATACATGTATTTATGTAAGTTTTAATTTAAATGGACGAGATTTATTATTGATAAATTTAATTGATAAAGTTTGACATATTTTATAAATATTTCTGTTACATACATGAAGAAATAGGATATGGAAATATTTTGTATTATCCTAGCTTCATTCAGTCTTGACTTTCTTTTTGTATGCATCTTTGTTATTAAAATGACGATTAATAAACAGCAATTTATGTGGAGCAATATTATGTTTTAATTTTGTATCTAATTGCATTTACTTTGCGAAACATGTTATCATTTACTATATTTTCAGTCCTGTTTTTTTTACCAAATTTATGTCGGTGGTGGTACAAAACGGATTTTGTGGTTGCTCCAAATTAGATGGACAATTTTTCAGCTATTTGTAAAACAGCTAATTTGAAAGCTAGATTAATCTGACGAACTTTGCTGATTTAACATACGGTGCAAAATTGATTTCTTATAAATCAGGAATAATAATAATTTAATTTTAGCAATTTCGCCGTTTTTTCTTCAAAATACATCAACTTTCATCAATTTCATGGATTTCATTTAGTAGTGAGACTAGAAGAAGGACTTTAGTTTGTTTATGTTCTTGAATCTAAAATCCGGGGGATATAAGCTCAATTACTCGATCCACGTTAGGATTACGTTTCGTCTATAAATGAAATGTGAACTATTCTAGTTTAAAAACATCTTAATTATTCTTAATTCTGAATTCTGATCCTCCAGGTTTTAAGGAACTGATCTAATAGTTAATTAGTTATTTATTGGTAAGTAAAAAAAATATAATCGGTGTATCTTTAATTGATAATTGATATTTATATTTTATATCACACATTTAATTTGACATTGATATAGTTTTTATTTTATTTTTTGTTTAATATTTTTTTTAAAGAATGCTATTACGACTTATTACGACTACTACGACTCTAAAGCAATTACCATGCAAAAATATTTTTTTATTTCACACTTCACTATTTTCTCTGCTGATTTAAGTTGAAATAGAGTTGATGTTAATATAATTCTAATATATAAAATAAAGGAACTGTTCAAAGCATTTTTGCTAATGTATATTGATTGGATTATCTGGATTCTTTTAGAACCAACCTTTAAAATGTCATTGGAATCCACCACTAGTAGTTCGAGCATTTCGAAAGCACGTGAATTGGCAAGAAGCAAAATAATAAAAACCCAAGCGATTCCACCGATTCCAAATTCAGGAGGATCCAGGAAGCGACGTCAAAGTCATGGAGATGTCCCTACTATTGCTACTACTAAAATCCAAGGAAGCGTTCCAAAAATGATTATTCAGCGTCGTGCAACCGTTCCTGCTGGAGGGTTGGCCGATCAAAAAGTCAGGATTACACCAGTACCAAGTAAATCAAAATAAATCTAAATGAAATACAAATTACCAGGTGGGAAAAATACATGGTATTCAAAATACAAAATACTTTCAGCAAAACCTCAAAATACAAAATACTTTCAGACTGAAGCGGTCAAAATACAAAATAGTATTTTGTATTTTGCCAATGTATTTTGCCCACCCCTGCAAATTACTTTAGCGAATTGCAGGGTATTTTTATATTATTTTAAATTAATTTTTACCTTTGCCCTCATTAGTAAAAGAAGAGACAACAAAAGCAGTCCGAGGACCCATTCTGATCGAAGCACAACCAATGCCCGGTAGGATCAAAAGAACCCCGAGTACCACTACTATGAAACGAGAAAACGAAGCGAATAATCTTGGGTGGTCTCACAAGTCCCACCATCGTCATTCATGGCAGTCAGAGAGAGACAGAGGCATGCTTATGTTCCAGCTTGGCATCAAAAAGACCGATTATTATGATGATGAATGATGACTCTGATTAGTTTATCGAAATGCTCAACAACAAAAATATATCAAGGCCTAAGCTAGCTATAAAATACTAGTAGAAAAATTATGCTGTTTATCTCTTCGTGTACGTTTGAACTCGAATACAGTAATTGAATAATCTCGGAAACCTGGAGATCTAAAAAAAAAAGTACATTTATACTGACTTATATAGTATTAGTTTAAGTATTCATCCCAAACTTTTTTGGGAGCAATAATAATTATTATTTTAATTTTATTACGATTAATGCAATCTTCATATACTTTGATGCAATATTTATGCTAGCCTCCTGCATTTTCCTGTGTTCAATTTCAGTTGGTAATAAAAGACCACAATCTTTAACGATAGGAAAGTACTACTAGCTTATAATTTATATTTTATATAAAAAAATACATATAACTAGTAGCTACTGTATTCAAATATTTAATAATGTAGTGTAATAATATGTCGAAATATTTATATAAAAAATATCTCCATGTACCATAGAAAAAAAAAGCTTTATAAAAAAACTGATTTTATATAAACAGATCTATTTGATAGATTAAAAATATTAAAAGATTAATAATATTATATCTAAAGATTATATTATACTATTCGTTAAATATTTATAATTATTTATCCGATGCAGGAAATCGAGGACTGGTCAAATGGTATGCAATAATATGTATAATATAATGTTTGAAATCTAGTACAAAATAAAAAATACTATAAAAACCTACTCGATCAAGTATTTCAAAACTATTTTCATTGTTTCATAAACTGCAAAAAACATCTTAATATATTTGTTGAAAACAGTTCATTTCATAAACTAATTTGCAATTAAAAGTCGTTATTGCACTTTGCATAGATTTGAACTTTATGACAAAGAATGAATCATGATTAAATCCAAATAATAACTAACAACATTCGATAAAAAAGATACAAAAAATCCCCAAAAAATAACAACCTTTCATCTTTACAAAGTTCAATTCAAACTAACAAAGTTGTACAAATGCAAAAAAAAACATAATTTAGAT
>JAQGBQ010001042.1:0-13978 GCA_034698485.1 Vertagopus arboreus
GTGCAACTCTCTCAAGTTTAAACTGAATATGAATTCCTCAGCGTTGAGAAACAATCTACCTCCATTGCTTTCCAGCAACGATTCCAATAAAAATATCATCACATCTCCTTGATTATTATTACAATAACAATACCTCGACATAAAAAAATCCAATCCAACTCCAAGTTTAAAACCCTCGGACCGTTTTATCTAAAAAGAAATACAAATAAATATCAATCCAGTTCTGCTGGTCAGGCTTGAACACTCCCGATCTAAATAGATACAGGTCTACTACTGATACTAACTCACACATAAATACAATATAATAATTAACTAAATAACAAATTATTGAAGAGTCATCCAAAATGTTGAAATTCCAAAATCAAAGTCGAGCTATATAATTAGCTGTGTGCTTAATAATATCTCGAGATGAGTAGCGGTTCACACTAAATAAAAAAAACACTGTGCATGATGACATAAAAAATACTTTATGTATTATTATGTACACTAAAAGTTCATTAAGACTATAAGACTTGTTGATGAAGGATGAATGCTTTGGATGAATATTATTGTTATTATGATTATGAATTGTTATGATGATTGTATAATATTGTATGCATCTTGTGCAACTGATGTAAACTCGTGACTATATACTGTTCGAATGGTGACTGAGCCCAGAGTTAATAAGTGACATCATCTTTAAAAAAAATTGACAAAACATATCAACCTGCGACGACCAACCTTCTAAAAAATACCTATAAATGAAAACTGCAAAATAATAGCAACTGATATAATTGTGTAGAATGGGTATAAATTAAAATTGAGAAAGGCTTATAGTATGTGATGAGGATTGTTGTATGTATTCATAAATAATTATTATAAAAACCGAATAATCCAGTCCATTTTCTCGAAATTTGGAACTGTGACGGAAGATTGAGGTGGAAATAGCTACAAAGATGAAGAAGCTTATCATGCAATGATTTACTGTTTATTTCACTCATCAATTATGTACTACTATATCAATTATGTATTAGATTAACGTTTAAAACCTGACTTGGGTAAATCCAAAAACTGTAACAAGGCATATCAAATTCATTCTGTAATGAAGGAAGCAACTAAACATATCAAATCAATATCAAGTTCAGCTAAAAAAAACTACCTATAATGTTAATATTTATAAGGTTTAAAAAAACTGTAATGTAATCGGATCAACAATTATCTACTACTACTGATGATCTATGTATGAATTATAAATTAGCTGTCAAGAAGAAAGGATGAATTCGGTAGGATGGATTATATACAAAAAAATTAATGATTTTAAAGTTGATGATGCAAAACAATACAATACATATCATGAAATCATTCTACTAATAAATGATAAATGATTATACAAGTTTACATACAAGGGAACTTTTTAATAGGATACTATTATAAACTATTTGAAGGGGATATTTATAAAAAAAATAATTAAAAACTAAACTCTTAGAAAACTTAAAATACAACTCGTCATGTATTAAAGTGTATAAAGGTAATAATATATGTAAAAAAAAATAGTTTCAGGTATTTCGCAGATTAATCAAAAGTTTATTTAATCAAAATGCGTCCTTTCAAATGGGCATTTTGGAGGAAATAATGAACGAAAAAATTAAGGAAATTTCTTGGAGACACAAAAAAGGTGCTAGAGAAACACAAGGACTTTATGAAACGTTTTTAGATTCTTTTTTTCTTCAATTTTTTAATTGACTTGAGTATTGAATGTATATTATGTGACCTTAAGTCTTCTGAGATTATTGTTCTTCTCAAAAGTTCAAACTTTCAAAGCTAAAAAAAACTATATTATTAAATTATTATTATGTAGTAGCTACAAACCACTGATTCTCGTGATGATAAACAAAGTCTGCTGTTTTCAAGTTTTAGAGTTCTAAAATTTTGAAAGTTCTATTTACAAAAACTAAAAATGGTGCATGCACATCGACTTTTGTCGATTGTCACAAATTCAAATTGAATACATATCAAAAAACCTACTTTACATATCCGATTAACAAACAATTATATAAGTTTATAATTGTGATTACATTAATATTTTGTTACTATGCCAAGAAAGACCTGTAAAAAAGCATTTTTTGCGAATTTAAAAAAAAATCTTGCCTGACTTCACTGAATTTCAAATCCGATTTGCAACCAACTGTATAACTAACTTTAAAAGTCGTTTAAAAATTTTCAAGTTTTAAAAGCAAAACAACCAAGAAAGATTACCTATACCTACAACCTATACATATATAAACTAACATAACTATTATATATATATTACCTATTGAATATCCTAGAGAGGTTAGTGTTGTTCAATAAAAACTATTGGAAATTATACTTCCAAGCCTTTACATAAAAATATCATACCGTAAACTACCATATCATGTGAAACCAACCAGTTAAAAAGTAACCATTTACAATCGTCAATCGTTAAATCATCATATAAATAGATAGTGTCGTTAGTTTTAAATATATATAAAAAAACCAGACTCGTAACTAAACTTACAAGTTCCATTGTATTCAGCCGCACTAGCCATTTATAATAACTAATGTCATTTTTAGCGTTGTAATTCATTTCAAAACTATTCAAAAATATTTTTTATTAAAATTTTAAAAAGATAGAACTTTTAAAAAATTAATTGTTTCTAAATTCCTGTTTTGTTTAAAAACATTGGTTGAAATTCTTCTTCCATTTTCTCATAGTTAATAATTCTGTTTAGTTATCAACTCATTTAAATGTGTGGTGGAGAAAGATGTAAAAACACTGCCAAGCTACTCTGCACTTTTTCAAACTGATGCAACTGTTAACATATAAAAAAATATCATTAAATAATATATATAAATATAAATAAATTAAACCAATCGTATAAAAAAACCGAATACTGTAGTCCATAAAGATACTGATATAAATCAATACAACTCATTAAAAAAAACTACATACTACTACTCACTGCTCTACTACAAATGTTCACAAAAAATTGACAAAAATCCCAATTTCCAAAAAAAAACTGGAAAAAATTCTTCTCAAATAATAAATGGACTAATTGTCTCCTGTCCCATAAATATTAATTAAAATAAATTAATAGAAAATGTCGACAGGGAGAAATGACATGATTATAATTATGTGGGAATGGAATAATAATTAAATTTAAATTATATTTAGGCTAGAGTTTTAAACAGAAAGAAACGCAAGAAAGTAATTAATTTGAAAACACTTTGTAATTATTAATAACAAAAAAAATCAATTACAATTAATTAATTACTTCTTGTCGCTCCTCCTCGCTCCGCTGCACGTTACGTACGTAAAAAATAATATTCAAACAAAAAAATTGAAATACTATTGTGTAATTTTACAATACCAATTTGAACATCATCAATCATCAATCAAGTTTGCCTAAAAATATCTAAGAAAAAAAACTCCATTTAAATAAAAATTCAGACTCTCCTTAAAATTTAATGCGAAAATTTAAGGATCTGTGCGTAAATAATACATGAAAATTCAAATAAAATCAAACTGAATTTGAGGTTTATATATGTATGTTATCACCACGACAGATATAAACAATATGAACAATATTAATAACTTATTAGACTTGTTAGATCTTAGCCCTTTTGCTACGGAAGAATTACAGAAGGTAGTTAATTAGTACATCACTATATTTATAGAACAGCTCGGATTCGGATTCGGATATGTAAATATTTAGCATTATTAAGGAAAACTATCAAGGAAAGAAAGACAAGTCCTTATTAATTTTTGTGGATTAAGAAGATTCATTCTTTTAATTTAATAAAAAAATCATTTTTATTTAGTATTTTAGGATCTATGTATTTTGTATTTTGAATATTTTAAATCAGGACATTCCGTTCAAATACTTGATTTTGTATTTAGTAGTATTTTTGGGTTCCAAATCCCAGATGAACTTATGGGATGCTGCAATAAGAATCAATTTTTACCTCTTCTCTCTCCTCCTACTAAATAATTATTATAATTAAAACATTAGAATAATATACTAAACATAATGCCGATGCCGAAGTTATGTTCAAGATGTACGTGTTGATTGAATCATAAAAATGCATATCGTGTAACTGCTAAACATATCTAAAAAGTGTGACACAAAGCTAAGAATAATTAATTGTATTTAATTAGAGAATTAATTATTAAAATTATTCAGCATAATAAGGTTTGAAATTTTTAAACCATCAGAAGAAGAACTTATTAATTAACATTTACATTTTTAAGTTGTTTATATATCTCTAATGTATGTAAAAAAGGTAGGATGATAATAATAAATTTAAAAACGTAATAATAATAATAATATCTATTTATTGTTATTGCTCTAATCTAAAAAAAATTATGTACTGGCCATTTAACTATTTATGACTACTACATACTCCTACTGAACTGCAAAAATATTATTACAATGATGACATTGACAACTGACGAGTGACAATGACCGAGTTCCCTTTAAAACCAAATCTAACTAATCTCATATAGGATATTATATGGATGGATACAATAAATAAAATGAAAGATCCATAATTCGAGAAAGCCAGATTATTGTCAAGAATCCAGTTAATAAAATTAAAGTTATATAAGCCTTTAAAGGTGTTTTATATCATCCTCTCTTAATGAGATCGTAAAAATTATTGCAGATTAATACTTGGTGCTAAAAAAATTAAATCATTTAAACATTTTAAAAAGCTTTACATTTTTTTAGTCAAAATTATGCAAAATTCAACTCAATTTTTCAGACAAAAAAGGAATCATATCCTAGTCCTAAATATTTTTTCCGGATTTGCATTTCTTGGTGCAAGAGATTGGTAGAAAAAATAAATATTTATTCAGTACCATTTAATTGTTCATCATGATTCATGAAGATCCATGATCTGTGAATTAATAGCTAAACATATTAAACCAATGTGTGGTTCAGTTTTTAAAATCCTTTAGCAGTTTAGAAAAAAGTTGAGCTGCTATTACATATATATTATAGATAGGTTTTTTTCTGCTTTTTCTTCGTATATAAATATAATAACATTATTACAATGACGATATTATTATTATTATTATGAGACTTGAGAAAGAATGGGATAAATAAATTGTGTTGATAATTTTACAATTTTAATTAACACATTTATTTCTATATTTAGCTTTGTATTATAATATTATTCTAAAAATAATTAAACCTAGTGTGTAATAATAATAAATGTAAGAAGTTTGAGGATGATGGTGTGTACTACCGCTAATTTATTTAGTTACTGTAAATAGTCTACATCTGTACCATAAACTAATTATCGTGCATAACTATCTGACATCTAAGCTATTTAGTTGTAATAATAATATCATCTGTATAAGCTAATGGGGTACTACTATTATCATTATTATTATTATTATTATTATTATTATTACTACTACTACTACTACTATTAAACTATTACTAATACTAATACATATAAAATAATTATAGATACATGAGAAAATTGATCTATTGAACATTAATTGTCAAGAAAATAACGCTTGCTAATAGACAAATTTATAAAATTGCTTCCGAAATAAAAGTTTTGGAGAAAAATAATAAAAATTCGAGATGATCCTTCGGACTCGTTTCTTTATTTCTGGCAAAGTCATTATTATAAAAAATAAAAGTACGAATTCATAATAATTTAAAAGCATTTAAAAACAATTTATAGATGAATTAATAAAAAATATTTAAAATCAGTAAGGTGTTTGTTGATAGGATAGACAAAATCCGGCGTTCCTATCGTCAGGGTTTTCTGGTCCAGGGCAAGAATTCCCCGGGGGGACTGGGATACAAGGAATTGGAGGGGCGAGTTCAAAAGCGTTCATATGAACTTGGAGCATGAACGGTTGGGACATTACTAAAATTTGATCAATTAAAAAGCAAATTATTTTTTCGGTTAACAAATTCAAATTAAAAAAAATAGGCTGAGATTGACAGCTTACCAGAGACCGACTCAGGGAATGCACTGCCACAATATTTATTTGCACCAAAAATCATAACCTTTTGATTCATAATTATATCATTTTTATAAACCCTGTTCATAAAATAATGCCTGTTTAAAAAATCACAAGTATAAAACAAACCCAGTCATTCATGCAGTCGGTGCCGTCTTTTGGTGTTCCAATAACAGGTTCTGTAGCTGGGGGAGCGGGCAATGCGATGGTGTCAGTTATAAAAAAGTCGTAGCCTCCACCGCAAGTTGTCCACTAATTATTTTAGCAGATTATTAAA
This sequence comes from Vertagopus arboreus, assembly GCA_034698485.1. NCBI lineage: Eukaryota > Metazoa > Arthropoda > Collembola > Entomobryomorpha > Isotomidae > Vertagopus > Vertagopus arboreus. The sequence goes on from JAQGBQ010001042.1 coordinate 6,261, forward strand.
TAGTTAGACATTTAAAAATATATTTACTCTCAGAAACTTGCCTTTATATTCTTCATCCCTTGATTCGCCCTGACACAAACAGAATAGTCTTGGTTATTCAATTGATGCATGAGGTTGTAATTGAGTGATTTGATCATCCCCCTTTGCGTTGTAAAATATTGGAAACAACCTGGAGGAGCTGGAATTTAAGAAGAAAAAATGGTCTAAGAATCCATAGATTTATAACTTGAAAAAATTAGACAAAGAAGAGGACGTACCTTTCTCCCGAGAATCGCATTTAATCATTGTGACCATTATGTTCCATCTTTGTGACATGTCCATGTTTAAGAATAAATCTAAAGCAATCTTGTCATTTGACCCGTAGTCCAAATACACTGTAAAAATCAATGATTAACGGAATTAGTTTATAAAACTTTAATTTCAATCCTCTGGATTGTTTTTAAGAAAGTCTGCAAATAGTGCTTGAAATATTTACGCACTGTGTTGTCCATTAAGATTTCCACACAAAGGACCAATCTGAGCATTAGAGTATCCTGAGATGGTCAAAGTATCTGTTACACAATCCCCAAAGTCTTGAGCATTTGGACCTTCGTCAATCATAAATTCTGTGAAATCCAGTCGTATTTGACACACATCTTTCTGCTTTGGTATTTCGTATCGACAAAGGTCAACATAAGTTGAACCTTGTGTCAACTTTGTTCCGTTCACCCGGACAGTTCCAATATCTTCTGTACATTCCTGTTTTACTATTACAGATAGAACGTACAATAATGACAAATATAATAAAATTCATTTAAACTTGGGTATTAAAAAATTAAGATTTATTACTTATGCAGCAAGTCCCATAGCTAAATGCACAAGATCCTGAAGCCGTTCCACCGTTGAGAGAGCAAGCAGATCTAAAAAAAATATTATCATGGAATGTTATAATAAAATTTTAAGAGTTTAGAAAAGAATCTTACTTTTTCATACAAACTCCAGTATCTCCTGAATCACTTTTGCACTGATCCTGAGGAAACGTTACATAAGCCATGAAGGGCAAACCTAAAATAAAACAATAAAAATTAAAATGACCAAATAAAAAAAATATGTATTAATTAATTTTATTTTTTATCCCACGTACTTATACTTTTACCATCCCGATCCACTTTATTATAAACCGAAGTATTATTGTTGCTAATCAGTCCACGTAACCTACCAGGCTTTTTAGCATAACTGCTAGAAATATTATTAGCAACAACTAAAACACACAGCACTAACTGAACACAATATGAAGCTGTTGAATACCCCATTTTTGTTGCTACTGCAATCTCAACATGGAACTAGTCTGACTGAAAGATTTTACTCCCCGTTTTATAAAGTCTTGAAAGACTTGGGTTGAACAATTTCTAAAAAGACGATAGATATAATGACCCTGATGCATATATCTAAAAACTTAAAGATGTTAGTTGCAGGTCATTATAAAATGTCAATCGTGATGCAGGGATTTCTAAAATAGTAATTGCTATAACTTATGTACCAGCTCCGGGTTCAATAGAAAGAAACGGCACACTTGCAAATGTCGGCATTTATTTTATATCACTTTTTAACACTCGAGTGTTAAAAGTCATGAATATATAATATGATGGATTCAATTACACTTTAGTATTTTTGACTCCACCTTTTGTACAATGCAAGTAGGGTGCAGAGTAGATTTCAAATAAATATTTTAAACATTTTAAAACTTTAACTTTGTTGTGTCTTGTGTTATTCAAAAAGAAATTACGAATGCAAATCAAAATACCATCAAGTTAGTAATAAATGTTCGAGTTCTAGAAAGTTATTGCTACTCTTAAAGGTTAGTAGTTCAGCAGGTGCTAAAAAGATGTGACTCGTCAATAGTAACATGATACTACGGTAAGTTTATTAGTTATTAAATTTAAAAGTACCGACTTTGTGTGATACTTTGTGATTTGATAGATATTATATTTATTATACATGCATTTATAATTTTTGAGATTTAGGACTGAGAAAATAGACGAATATTTTATTTCTTTGTATTTAAACCTTTTTATGACCCAAAGTAGCATTATAACTTTCTCCTTTAAACTGATTTTACAGAAAAGCTCTAAAAACTGTGCAGTAAAAATATTTTTTTAACTGAGTTATTAAACCACTCTAATCTATTGAAATAAAATTCAAATCATATCGGGTTTAAATAGAAATGTGATTTAATTTAAAGCAATTTTCATGTTTGTATTTGATAATATATTCCGTTTGTGATTTGATTTTTTTTTGTTCCAAGTATTTTATTATTTATAATGATTGAAGTAGAAATGTGTGAATGTAAGTTGGAAGTAGTAGTAATGTGTTTTTATTACAAGATCTAAATTCCCTAAACTATAAACAAGTTCACCAGTTGGTGAGCCCATCAGACCATATAATAAAGACACAGTTATGTATTCCCAATTTACCAAGTGGGCTTTTGATAAGATTTTTATGGGATCTTCCCAAACTTCCTTATAAGAGTATTGCATTGCAGAGAGAAAATTCTTCGGCCTGGGTTGGTTTAAGCTGCTAAAAACAATGAATGGTTTTTATAGATATTTTATAGACATGAAATGTTTGCCTCACATTCTATCCTATTGTTTGCATTATTTTTGCTTGTAACTTTTTTTTGAAAGAAAAACTTCTTTCATTTTCTTTCTTTAATGATTTCACCCTTTGGCATTTTATAAGGTTTCATCTCATCATGTATTAAAGTTTGAGAATAGGTCTGATTCTGATTCAAATTTTTACAAATACATTTGTTGCAAATAATGACTATCTACTCTGTTGAAATGATATGCTATTATTTTGGCGTTATTTTTGGTATTTGCAGAATACAAGTTTTTATACAAAAGTATATGTAGCTGGATGCATTTGGTGTTTATTCCAGAGAGAAGTTTTGCAATGTGGGATATACTTTTACATAAAGTGCTAGAATTGTATGTTTGTCTAGCCCTATGTTGATACTCCTTCAAAACTACATATCCAATTTCAAATCTGAATACTTCATCATACTTCATCATACTCTGCAAAAACTTGAGGATTCGAATTACAAAACTGTCAAAAATATTGACCCCAGATTTATCAAAATGTCAAAAACAGGTGAAATGCTTAGTTTTCATCAAAATTTGGATGTAAAAAACGTCATTCAAGATACTTTAATAATTCAATTCAATTCAAATTTTGCAATAGGAATGACAAGATTTTAATTTAAAACAATATTTACCTCTGACCCTGAACAAGGTCAAATACTGAATTTTTATGCAATTTGAAAGATAAAAGCTGTATGAAAAGCACTGTCACTGAAAACAACATTTCCTTCCAAAAAGTATTCGAATTAAAAAGAGGTAAAATACTTTTAAAAAATGCTGTTATGCATTCCAAACTAGTATATAGTTTGTAAAATAGTTTCATGACCATGCACTCTTCATTTTGCTCAGCTTGCCGGGCTCTGTATCCTAGTATTATAATAATACATAATAAAAACACAATGGGATTCTTGAATATTCTTGATGGTAGCTTTTTGTATATATTCTTGAATAGCACATTTACATATTACTTTGTTCTCTAGATTGGATCGAGTCTAATTCCGACTTTCCACGTTCTCGACTTCTGAGAAGTGCTTTCATCAACTCATTAATTGATTTTTACCAGAGGCATTCACAAAGATGGATTGCCTAAGTATCAAAAACTTTTGGCTTCGTTTCTTATTTGTGGACGGGAATATCGGATACTCATTAGTCACAGGTCGAGTACCAACTCTTCATCGATGTAATTGGGGTACTTGATATCATATTGTTATATATATATTATATATGTGGGTTGTGGAAGGATTTTGTTTAAAAAAAATTTTAAACTTTGTTAAAGAACATATTTTTACAAGTGTTTTCTTTGAAAAGTTGCAAACATTTTTTTCTTTGTTATTCCCAGATCGAGATGATGATGGATGAAAAGAAAGCAAGAGAATGAAAGAATTTTCTTCGCCATTTACTTTCAGATGGTTAGAGCTTCTTATTGTGACAATTTTTTTGCTCAAACTTGTGGACAAATTTGGTTCAAACAAGAGACAAGTAGACATTGATGACTTTCTGATGGAAATTGTGAACATTCCTAAGATGGTCAAATAATAATAAGGAGGAGATTCATCGAGGCAGAAAATCAGAAAAATCACTCTCTGGAAAATTAAGATATCAAACATCAACAGAGAAAAAGTTTAGTTTCCTCTTATGGCCACTTCTTCTTGGAATGAATATCTCTTTAGATTTTTCTAAATCGTCCAAGTTTTCTCTAAACTCACCAACAGAAGTAGTAGTGAGTTGGGTATTTCTACACTCTAAAATCCTAAGACTTTGGTTTTATTTGTAACAAGTTTTTCTTATCATTATATAAAAAAAACGTGCAGAAATTGCTTGAATCATTTTCTCTACGTATACCGCAGTCTAGGAACTAAAGGAACACGGAGGATAACCACACACCCTGGTTACTTTAGACGAAGATCTTTAGAGGAAAAGTGCAAAAGTTCTGATCTTCCAATTCTTCTATAATACAAGTACAGTGTGTAAAAATATTGTTTCTACCCCTCAGCATTCTTTCATGCATTTGGCTATATTTTCGAGAATTTCGAAAATGTTTGAAGGAAGTGATGAATTTGGCACAGTTGTTAACCAACAATTACTAAATACAACTAAATTATAACTTTTTGTAGATAAAAGGGGTTAACATGAGATTTGGTGACATTTGTAGAAACATTGTTTCGTATTTTTTCTACCCTAGAGATTTTTTTAGAATTTTTCGTTGAATAAATGTACCCTTCATAGACTACTAGTATCGTAATGTCTAATAATCCTATTTTTAAAGTGTTTTTTAAAAATGTTTTCCCCATGATGGGGAAAATAGTTGACGCTGGGGGGTAGAAACAGCTTTTATACACTGTAAGTCTATCTGTAAGAGTACAAACGGCTATATAAGGATCTAAGAAATCCCGAGTAATACTTACTTACGTATGTATTTCCAATGACCTGCCAAAAAGACAGTTTCCTCTCCTAAGTAATTTTTATTGGTTTTCTCCTAAGCACTATTTTCAATTTCCTCTCCCCACCCTTTATCACTTTATTACCTAAAGACACTACTACTACCACTACTACTATACAGCCCATTGGTAAAGCCTTACTTGGTTTAGGAGGTGGTTCAAGTCAGAGTAGAAGTGTAAAAGGAGTACTTTAGTAGCCTGCAGGTCTATCAACTTGAACAATACTTGATGCTCGATACGGCTCTTCTTTAGTTTTGTTCTGGCACACCTCCATTCAGACAAATCCAGCCAGATCATCGGAGAAAGTTGAAATGGGTTAGACTTCAGGCTCCACTATAAGATACATTGAATGGAGTACTTGAAAAGTGAATGTCCACCACACTGTACAATAGAGACTTTTCTAGACAGACACAAATAGTGCACAAGACCAATAATGATGTTACTCTGTCCATCCCCTGTAAACTCAAGTTTATCCTTTGTAATTGTCTTTCTACTTTGGGAAGAGCCTGTCCACAAAGACGCGCAAAAAAGGCAGAGAAATGTCTACAGTTTTTTCTCTCTTTTCGGAACAAGTGCAATCTGAAAGGTTTTTTTGCGATACATTTCCAGTCTGAGGGAATTGTCAAGTTCATTTTAATCCACAGGACTTTCTTTCTGCCAAGACTTTCTTTCTGGTGTGGTCCGAATCTGCAATAGTTGGTAAAGTAATTATCTCCGTTGGAATGAAAACGCTAATTATTTATGACATTATGAGATGGAAGTGAAGCAATCGGAATATGTAACTTAGTTCTGTTTGGGTAATTAGATTTTGTAAACTATAAACTGATGCCAAACTCTGTATGCATTTTTTTTAAAAAAAAAATGAGTAGTTCTTGGTAATGCTTTTTTTAAAAATAAAATATTTAAATCCACAAAAACAGGCCAATCCAACACAAAATGTTCAGACTACACGCAATTAACGTCTAGTCCGATCTTATTACATTCCATTGCCAAAATGTACCAAAGTCTACTGCCTACTGCTGTACAAGTCATAACCTTTGACCTTTTATGATAAAGCATAAAACAAGAATTGTTGTTGTCTTGCAAAAGGTAATAAACCGATCTAACAAATTCGGTCCTTATCAATGATTAATGTTATTTTTCTTCAGCCGTAGTACCTCCACTACAATTCTAGATTTTCGAAGAAGACAGACTCCTCACAACTCTCACAGACTCACTTCTCATTCCCCCACAGATCTGTTCGTAAAAAAAACACAGAAATAGGTTATTTTCGCAAGCAATCAGATGCTTAAAGAAGTACGAAAAGATATAAAGCCTCAACTCTACAAGCATCGAGCCCCAAGGAGTACCTACAATAAAACAAGCTTTAAATCAACAAAAATCCCCTTCCCTCTAGTCTTCTAATGGACCCATTAATGTGGCCAAGTTGTAACAAATCATCCGTAAAAGCCTTAAGAAACGGATTCATTTCCCATCTAACATTTCGTTTCATATCAAGAAGAATCCAGAGTCAAGTTCACTGTTTTCTACCTCTATATATATAGCTTTTGTAGAAATCAAAAATTCAAAGAAACTTTCCAAACTTAATATCAAAACACCAGGAACCACATCATAAGTTTTTTAGATAGCTGGAAACTACCCTTCAGCCTTGTAGGTATAATGTACACAGCGGCTGCTGATAAGAATGGAATTATCGTTCCCTGGCAGACGTTAAATAAATTGAAACTCCTTTATCACCGTGTTAAATCATTTTACACGTAATTTACTACCGGCAATTCGAGCTTAAAAGGGAAACCAAACCTTGTTCAGCCCCACAGACACTTAAAAAGTCTGGAAAGAAGTCTAGTAGCTTTGGGATTTTTTTTGTATCTTATTTGTGTTTGTATTTGTATTTTACATTTACACTACTACTACTGCATCCTTTTAAACCGTTTGAGTATGTGACTCTGTTTCTTTTTTCTAAAGGTGTTTAACTTGAATAGAAGCTCTTGGTTTGAAACCAATTTACAATAGAGGAAGAAGTGTGTTTACTCCCAGCCGATTTTTTTTATCACACATTGCTTGAGCTATAAACACTTTAAAAGTTGTTTAAGTTTCGAATTTCGATTGACTACTCAAAGTGGTTGAAATATTTTACTGGTACAAAGTAGTAGTAGGGAGTTAGGAAGTAGTAAACATAAAATCCAATTCTTTCATTTCATTCGGACAGTCCTTGAGGGATTTACTCAAAGGATTATAATGGGATTTACTACTTTCAGACCATAATGCTAGCCCCCAATGGGTAGCTTTTATCGTTTATATAGTGCTTACAAGTGATCCAATTCTATCATCGTTCTTTTAGTACTGCAAATGTCAACTGACTTAACTCAGGTATGCAGCTAGGTTCGCAGCTTTATATCGATTGGTTTACAGGACAAATTTTTTTTCAAAAATATTTAATGACGGTTATAAACTCTACGTGATTAAAAACGAACCAAAAACTATTTTTTTAAAAAAAATTTCAATTCAAAAGATATATCAAGAATCAACCCAAGTGAGACCTACGCATTTAAAATTTCTACAGAGTCAATTCCATAACGTATTAAAAGAAAAAGTATGGGAAATAGTGAGGCAGATGTTCAATTAGCAATAAAATTTTAGATCAACTTTACAAGTTCGATGA
>JAQGBQ010001043.1:0-13960 GCA_034698485.1 Vertagopus arboreus
GTAGCTTCTATAATATTATGTACTCATCTTTGTTATTGAATGCTGTTTGCTTAAAGGTTAAAGTTCATTGTTTTTTTTCAACCTAATAATACTACTGCAAAGACAATCTATAAAACATTCTATGTGCTCTTATTTGAAAATATAAAGCTGTATGAAATTAGTTCTTATTTTTATTTTGTTGTGTTTGTCATGAAATGCTTAGCATAAAAACGGTTTTATTTACATATTATGATGAAAAATACAAATCAAATATGCATATTTAAGTCATGGTTTTGCTCTTCATAGTTCATACATACAACTTTTTGATAACCATTCTAATAAAAATTAATCATATATTTTGTCAAGTATCAAAATCACATTTCTGTGTAGGAAAATTGTACCCCGAAGATCAGCTTGGAACTTTAAATATACACATATCCAGTAGTCAAAAATACAAATAAAAAGAGAGCAGTCTGGTTAATTAATTACTAAATCTTAATGAAACGAACTCCAAAAATACAAAAAAATGCTTACGTATAAAATACAACCGCTGAACTAACTACCAATAATTATTATAATGTACGATTCTTTACAGTTTAATTGTGTCGATATATATTTGTTCTTGGTTTGTGCAATGAAATGCTTTCTGTTTCAAAAATACGAATATACGATTAAGGAATACTTTTGTGCAAAGTGTTATACATAATAAAATGTCTCTGACTTAAGTGTATTAAAACCTATCCTTCCCAGCTAAGGCTGTCATCTCCGATTCCCCTGTAGCGAAATATTGAAGTTCTTGAAAATCTTGTAACTTCTTGTGGTCCTTAATGTGAGCATAGTTTGCAGAGAGGCACATGAGGTAGTGTACCTAAAAATTAAAATTTCTCGAATTGAAGTCAAATAATGGTAAAACGCTATTACATGATTTTAGCGATCAACTACTTACTAGGCTCATTATCACAAGACCGCAGGCAACGGTGGCGAGAATAAACATAATTTCTGCCCTTTCCACATAATCTTTACAGAAAAGTTTGATTTCGTTGGTCTCGCAAACTTTCATGTCGTCCACCCGGGTGTTGTTTGGAAATAGAAAGTCTACAATTCATGAATGCATTTCATATAATTTAATACACACTAATATTGATCTCAATTACACATAAATGGCTTACGGAATTGTGTAAAATCAATGCAGTTTTCTTTATCATAAGGTTGTGGTTTGTGAGCGCATAACGACCAGAATATAGAAAATACTGCCGTTATAATAGTCAAAAAACAAAACATTCCAAGCCAAGCCAGCTCCAAGATGTACGTAATCACCATGAACTGTAATGAATTAAATTGAGTTACATATATTAACGTTTTTAAGATAAGAATAGAAATATCTCCCTTACAACTGCACAAGTGATTCGACCTCCAACCCGGGCTTTCCATGCTTTGTAGACTGTTCTCCGGGTTTCTCCAGTGGTAAGGCATCCGACGAAAAGAATCATAAGCCCAAGCGCTCCCATACAAGCTCCGACTATTACAAATGCTAATTGTACTGGTTCCAGCCATTCTACCCGGAAATGAAAGACTTCAGTGAACATTTGTCGTGTTAGGGCCACACCGCGGTACATTGTTCCACAAAATACTCCCACTCCCGCGAGACACATTATTGTCGCTATAAGTGTTGCGTATGGAATACGCGTCATAAAGTTTTGACATCCTCGACCTGCCATTTAAAATAAAATATCAGAGCACGGTTAAAATTATAATCTTTTGTGCAATGCAAAATAAAAATATGATCCATAAATGTTGTTAATGTGTCTAGATATATTAAAGTCGATTCACAAAATGACAAACCGACATGATTACTCACCCATTGTGTTACTGTTATCGCAACGAAAGGATCCTATCCAGATATATAGTTTGACTCTTTCGACTTTCACCGTATTTTATCAGCTCAACATTAATAAATTTATAATGGTCCTTTGTCGTCTGGTCTTGTAAATGAGAAATTCTGAAATAAAAATACTATTTAGTACATTTAGAACTTTTTGGTTATCGATAGTGGGATACGAAAAACAAAAAAAGTTGAATAATATATCTATTACATATTTATTATCACTAAAACATTTTATATCGTGTTAAATTTCGAATGTGGATTGATCTTGATTTTTTATAGATATGAAGAAAATAAGTTTAATGATTAATTTATTTTGGTTAAAACAACAAAAATGCTTCTTAAAAAGAAAGTATGAGTCACATTCATAATAATATAAGTAAACCTCGTTCAAATTTAACATTTTTCTGTATAACAGAAATATAGTATGTAACCGTTATCCGTGAAAAAAAAACTTTATTTTAACCGAGATTGTGTATAAATTAAATTTAAACTCGTTCAAAACTTTAAAATGATTTACTGGTTCGAAACTATTCAATTGTCATTTCCCATCTGCTAGAATGTTTTTCTAAATTTGAATATAAAAGTAGATTACCTGTAGTATATTAATTTAAGGTGCTAAAATAATGAAGTATTTTAATAACTATTCCCTGAAGGGATCGATGAAACGAGATCAAAACAAAGAGTGAATGATATAGACTTAGTTATTATGATTTAAAAAATAAAATCCTCTGACGAAGTTCTCACTTCACACTTGACTTAAGTGACAGTTTGTCACAGTCATGCATCACCTCGTCCTGTATGAGGTATTCGAGGTATCCTCAGTATCTCTACATAAAAATATGATATAGCAAATGTAGCAGTATTAAATCGAGAACTCCTTTGCACAGTCGCTTATATTTTTATGTTTACCTTCAAAGCAAGGGGTTGGCTCATCACGATATAAAATCTATCTACCTGGTTTCTTGCATAACAATATAAGAAAACACCCTTTTACTTCAATCAAACTTTTGCCCAATTAAGTTAGGGTATCACTCCCAAAAAGTCTCATCAAGTAATGCAAACCGCTACCGCAATGGATCTTGTAATCAGGGTTAATATTTTACTTCTAGGATGACAAAACTGAACCGCATTCTGAATTTAAAAACAATGTTTTAAATATTTTTGACGCTTTTAAACTTTTTGAAAAGGTCATGTTTAATCTTGGTTTTCAACTCGATGAATAGATACAAGTTGAGGGTTAGTTTAATTTTGGTCTCAGCTTAATTGCTTATTTAAAGCCATTATTTACATTTGCCTGTACATTACATACGCCCTTTTCTATTCGAATGACAAATGAACGGAAATGATACTGTTTAATTAAATTAGGGTTCAGTTAAAAAATACTTTGACTGTATCTATGTAACACATGTGTATGTTAATATAACTTTTGTCATTTAAGCAATGGAACAAGAAACAATTAAATTTTGAAATTCTTTTGAACTGTGATTTGTATCACAACCAACAAATATTTTAATTTAAATATGATATCTTTATATAAAAATTCTTTTTTTTAAAGTATATTTAAAATTTTATAGTCAAAGAACAAGATTCCGTTTGGAGTTTGTTGTTTTGTTTTTGCTTGAAGATTGAAAATGAGTCAATGCGGTGACATCAAATTTCTAAATTCGATTGTTTTTCTTATAATAATACTACCATATATAAATCTCAGAATAATAACTGTACATATACATATTATATGTCTATGAACGTAGGCTTGATATATATGATTCATCAGCATGATTTAAAAAAATTATATATGTAGACGCTTCGCTAGAATATAACAAACAAATATTTTACTTTATCTTAAGTACTTTTTAATTACCCATTGGCACAATGGTAAGTTATAAATATAAAAGTGATTATTAAAAATTACGATCAGATTCTGTGGAATATGTCTTGAGAGCGATAATATTATTCAGCGGATTGGATCCTATGATTGTGCAAATAACACAACTATTTAACATCTTACAATCTAGAAGTCTACCATTATGTTGCATATGAACATTTCCAGAATAAAAAAAATATCTCATAGCTTATGTTTACAAATATTTTAGAATCTCCACAGTCTAATAAAAAAAATGAAGTACATAACTCATCAGATCTATTGATAATGATAAACAATATTTGAAAATGTAATCTGTTGAAATAGGAATTTGAAGGACTCCGTCAGAATTTGTGACTGAGCAATTGTATAACAAAAACAAAACCTGTATATGTATAGTTAACTAACTTGTTTAAAGGCTTCAACGGACGGATTAGTAAATGATTCAAGATTCATAGAGATTGAACACGTAGTTGGCTTTGTTCTTTTCATAAATCTTGTTTTCACATGTAATTTCGAAACAGAGCCGGTAGTAAAACAGCTATTGCTGCTACTAAACCAATGTTTGGACCAGTGACATAACCTCCGTTGCAAAAATGATCAAACTGGCAGAAGCACCATGTCACTTCGTCATAATATTCTCTATGAAACCGAAATAAAAATGTTTACAACATAAGTTAAGAATAATTATATTTTTTTTTGCATTTTAGTTACCTTTTGACATCTAATTGCTTAATAGAGTTGTTAACATAATGAGCCAACTGGATATCTCTGGCAGCAGGCCTGCATCCTTCGTATTTGTCCGCAGGAACATCGTGTCGTGAATATTCTACCTGGCTCAGACAATTTCTTGTTATCACCACATCCGCTGTGAGGGATATCAATGTAAGGTTTATAAATGCCATTTTTATTCATAAAAATAGTATTTTAAAATACACTAAAGAAATTTCGGACCTTCTTTGCGTTCCACAATTTTGACGCATTTGTCATTCGCATCAGGACAAGTGACCGAAGAGTGCCATCGCCAATCCAATGGAGATCCACAGCCAGGTTGAGTACTTACGCATTGATAGCACCACAAAGCATTTGATTCTGAAAGATTTAATAATTTATATGAAATTTAGTCAATAAAATTTTTATTCTTTCAAATAAGCTTATATTCAGTTAAAATACATAAAAATACAAATTCACTTTAAAAGACTACACAAATTAAAGATCAAGATCAATTTCAAACATGGAAAATCGGTTACTTGGGAATTTATTTATCTGGAACAATGCAATTTATATGAAAAATAATATTTTTCAAGAAGGATATAAGGAAGTTGACTTCAAAAATTGGCAACATCATTCTAAAATAAATCTTGAATTTTGTTTATGTAGAATTCTAATAACTTATTGAAAATTTTCTGGTATTTCTTCGAGTAATTTAATCAACATTTAAAAAACTAGCAGGTAGCTACTACTTGGCTTATTCATATTTATTTGTAGAAAACAATAAAATATTTCAAAACACATCCACCGGAAATATGGAATATGTTTATTAAAAAGTGCATCTATGCTAAATGAAATATAGAAGCATTATTTTCATACCTTTTAAAAGTGTGAGGCTAAGAACCAAAAGTCCCAATATGTGTTTGTATCCCATTTTAAGATGATATAAAATTTAATATTTATCTTTACAATAAAACCTATTAAATTGGTTAAAACCGAAAATAAAAATATTCAATTTAAGGCAGTTTCTTTAATATTAGTCATTCTTATATGAAGCCGTTTTTCCGCCACTAAAAAACCCACCCGATCTTACAGCCCACCTGTAAATTATATAAAAAAGGATTGATTGTGTTTGATTATCGAGCATTCATCACTTAGACCGTATATGATCATAGAACCACATGCAGGTTTAAATGAATTCTTAAATGATATAAAAGCGATTTAATTATAAAAACTTTTTGTTTCGAATAGAAAAGGCCCCTTCGAACTCTGTGGATGATCCTTTTTAAGTGTTATGAACAAACACGCTATGAAAATTCTGATATCATTAGAGCATAGCAGCTAGAACCAGGTGGGGGACATTAAACTTTGTTACAGGAATATTGTTTAAAAACATGGGTTCGTTAGACTAGGTTTATAAGACTTTTTTCCATACAACTAAAAGTTATGCCATTCTCAGACTGTTCATTGTTTTTAATTAAACTGTTTTTTTACATGTCTATCAATCTTTGTTCATTTAGTGTCCATGCAAATGTGAAACCAATGTATGAGAGCTAAAATTACATACCGAAAGCTAAACTTTAATAAATACTTAGTTATTTATGGTAGTAAATAATTCAGGACGGAAATGTATATTTTTGCAAATTAGTATATCTTTGAAGAGATAGTAAAAATAAAATGTAGGAAATGTATATTTTATGCTTTACAATTTTTATGCAATGTTGTGAAGGTTTCTTTCAGTTTTCTATATGAATATGTGTTATTTATAAATCTAATCATTAAAAAACCAAGAATTTTTCGAACACTTATTAGCAAAAAGAAGGGCTTTTTGTTATAGAGGGACGAAAAATGCATATTTTAAGCGAATTTGAATTTCAGCTTTCCGTATTTAAAAAAAATTAAAGACATGCAAATTCATTCATCCAATTCTAACCATGGACAAAAATAACTACTTTTATCTATAACCATTTAAAAGTTTTATAGATGACCTTATATTTATCTGTACGCCTGAAAGAATTATATTTTGGTACTTGTAATTAGTTTCAGTAATAAAATAATCTATTCAGTAAAATAGAGTATAGAGTCATGTTTTGCATCTTCATTTATTGTAAAAGGAAATGAAATGAGTAAAAACAGACGATTTATTTTTTGACACTTACTAGCACAATACACTGGGAATTTTAATTATTCTAACAATCTAATTTTGTGTTATTGACCGTATTGTTTTTTAAATTATCGTCGAAAAAATCTCTTGGAGGGTTCTCGAAGAACGTTTCCACTTCCAATTATGTCCTTATAATGAGGTATCCTTGAAATGTCCCCTAAGGCTCCCAAACACGGTTTTGACTGCAGCATTTTTTCAGCCAACGACCTCAGATCACTCTCTGTAACTTTTTCTATAGACAAAACAAAGATTAATTAGGTGCTAATATTTTATAAACTATTAAATAAACCTCTATGTTCTTACCAATCAGACTCAAATACTCAGTTGGTGGTTTGTAGTGTCCATGAGCCAAGATTTGTCGTCCTATGTCTTCAAATACAACTGGCCGAGACTCCAAATTCATCATTAACATCGATTGCAGTTGCTTTTTAGCTCTCTAAAATTATAATAAAATATTAGTGATTCGCAATAAAATTGCTAAAATAAGGAATTAACATAAGATTTAAAAATTAGCTTACTCTGAACTCTTCTTCGTCCGGAGGGCCAGCCATCCCATGAAGTTCACTGATGAGTACTTCCGTAAGATTTCCCATATATTCTGGCGGAGCACTGGCATATATGCAGAAGAGCCCAGTGTCACTATAAGAATTATTATAAGCAGTGGCGTTGTAGACCCAATGTTTGCTAGAAATTACAAATATTTTTTTTGTTACAATTCATTCACTTCAAGTTCAATCCATATTTATCATATTGTCTGTTCATGTGCTTATTGAAACAGTATCAATATTGTTGTAACTTACTTATTTAAGACGTTCGTGTAAAGTCTGGAGTACATTCCCTTGCCAGGTCCACCAGCACTAAAAGAGCCACCGCCTCCCATCAAAATGTTCAAAACACAAGCCGGTATGAATAAAGGGTCAGAATGAGGAACAGACTCCAGACCCAATGCCATATGAGCTAATTTAGGAACCGGTAAAGGACCAGCATTGAACTGACCGAAATCCTTTTGCATCTAAATAATTTAAACCACTCACAATTACTAAACCACACATTTAGGCTTTATCACATTAAGAACTTGTATATTACTCACCCTTGAATCACCCCCGCTGTACACTGCTGGAATTTCTTTCTGCTTCTCAGTTTTAATTCCTTCAGAATTCCATGTGGTGTTATCAGTAATGAAATGTTCTTTAGCTAGGTCGACTAGTTCTTTGTGATCCACGCCTACACCCGAAATGACCATTTTTTCTGGCTGGAAATTTGTTTTCATGAAGCGGAGGATTTCATTGCGAGTTATACCTTCAGCATTCTCAACAGGACAATATCTAGGATACCCCAAAGTATTGCCACTGTATGCTGCAGCATGTATCATCTCCAAAATCACAATTTCCTGTTCAGGCCGCATTTGCATATCTTCAATTTCATACATAGCAGTTTGTCTCGCGTTCTGAATTTCCTCGTCGGTAACCTGGGGTCGTAATATAACATCTGACAACAGTCGCATCAGTTTCTCCACTCCATGTGATTCTGTTGATATGGCGTACACGGTGGTATCTCTAAAATCCACAGTCATCATTTAAAAAAACGTACTTACTACATTATGTATAAACATGTAGATATATACCTTGAGGTCTGAGAGTCACAAATCGCTCCAAACTTTTCCAGCTCTTTCAAGATTTTGGCTTTCGAGGGGAAGCTTTGAGATGACTATAAACAAATAAATTAAATTCCCAATTTCAACTCAACCAATTTTTTGCTTATTGACTATAAAAAATGATCATACTAAAAAACCCAGTTTCTCAGCAACATGTGAAATCCCAGGAGTGAATCCAGTTTCATAACGCGAACCAGACTTGATTGTGACTCCGATAGTACAGTACTTTCCATATCGAAGCTGGGATCCAACCCGTAATCCATTATCCAGAGTGGTCACCTTTGTGTCGAACGTCAACTTTTCCGTAGTTCTGAAAGATGGATTTTCAACTCCTGGGTACGCCACATCCAAAGGGATTCTCCTAACTTGTGGTCTTGACTCTAAAGGAACCTCACCACCTTTAGAATCTACTTGACTAGCTGTAGCAGTAGCGGTTGAAGCTAGAAATAAATTAAATCATCAAATGACAAACTATTAACTAGTAATGAAATATATTTTTCACTCTTTAAACTAACCTGATGACTTATGAATTATTGTTGATCCAACCGTTGCCTTCGAAGTTACTTTGTCCTCTGTTGATTTACTTGTAGCCAATTCCTGAATTCGGGTCGAGTTTTTCAGTCTTCTCGAAGATCTGCAGAGATGCTCCACTCCCTTCTTCAAGTGATGCATTTTGATTTACTTTCCCCTATATATCGTCTCGATACTCAATAATTCTGGAATACAAATAGTTCGTCAAAATTACAAATTATGCTCAAGATTCAACATTAATATTTCAAATTGTTTGGATGGATCTATGATCAGAATCCTCATGGACACAAAAATCGTTCAATATATTAGCAAAAAACCCAATTCGCCAAGTTAAATTTTCTTAAATTAAATTACAGTCCAAGAAAATGCAAAGAATCTCCAAATGCAAAAGTTGAAAGTATGAAGTATAAAATCTCAATTAACATATAATTAAATTGATTACCTTTTTGTTTCAGATTTAATCAAAACTGCCGAGAGTCTGCAACCATTTACGTGTGTGATAATTTTCCACTCACAATAGTCACAATTAATTTAGAAAAGATGAAACTTGACACAAATTGCAGTAAAGTTTTCTGATGAAATGAATGATTTGATGGAAAAAGTTATTTGCCGTACATGTGAATTTCTCGGAGTTCCCGGGACGACGAGGCGGCGCCAGAAATAAAAACCCCAACCCTTTCGCGGCAATCAACTTGTAAATAAACATAACGGACGACAATATGCATGCGAGATTTATTTATTGCCCTTAATCCCTCATTATTAATTCGTGATTAATTAATTCGAGTCAATGGATTCATTTCAGTTTAATCATTTGCTAGCATGTTTGGGATTGGGGATAATCATTTAGAAAAAGCATGGATAAATTTGGAAACTCTATCGAGGTAAACAACAACATTCTGTTCTTCTTTCTATTTTGGATTTCAGTTTTAATAATTGACTTTGCTAATGAATTGTTTTTTTTAAATATAGCTATACGATGTATACGAACCACTGGGGAAGGGTGGGTTTGGGGTGGTTTACCGAGCAAAGTGCCGCACGAGTGGTATGGAAGTTGCCATCAAGATGGTAAGTCCTTTCTCTAGGTCTCTAGGTCATTAGGCTCTTGGAGATTAATTGACCATTGTTGTTGACATTGTTTTTGTATTTGTAAATAGATCGACATGCAGCAGACGAGGGCGGCGGGGATGGCGAATCGTGTGGCCCAGGAAGTGGCCATCCACTCTAGACTCAAACATCCTTCTATTCTTCAATTCTACAATGTGTTTGAAGAAAATAATTGTGTCTATATGGTTTTGGAATTGTGTCATACTGGGGAACTTCAGAGGTATCTCAAAACTACACACTGCATTCTCTCCGAATCCGAAGGTATGTCCTATTTTAATTTTTCACTACATCAACATTGACTAATTTGCAGATTTTTTTAAATAATGTTTTTTTGTTTCTTTAAGCTTGCACTATTATCAAGCAAGTTGTTGAAGGTTTGTTGTACTTGCATTCTCATCAGATCGCTCACAGGGATTTAACACTTGCGAACTTGCTTCTTACAAAAGACATGACTGTTGTAAGTATAAATTATGATTTAAATCAACATCAGTTATCGATATTAAATTTATTTAAAAATATGTTTACAGAAAATAGCAGACTTTGGAATGGCAATTCAACTGCAACGACCTGACGAGAAACACTTGACAATGTGTGGAACACCAAACTACATTTCTCCGGAGGTGGCTACAAGAGCATCACATGGCTTGGCAACAGATGTTTGGGGATTAGGAATAATTATTTATACCTTATTGGTAGGAAACCCTCCATTTGACACAGATGATGGAGTAAAATCCACATTGACTCGTGTTGTTATATCAGATATTGAGTTTCCAGATCATCTGAATAAAGATGCCAAGGATCTTATTGCATCTCTTCTTCAAAAAAACCCAGAAGATCGAATGCATTTAAAGAAAATATTAGAACATCCGTTCATTAGAAAAAATCAAAGTTTTGGTAGCGGACAGATGAAGCGTTGTCTCTCGTATGATAGTGGTGTTGCCAGTGTTGCTTCAACTTTCCAATCTTACAATTCTTACAACAATCACGGAGTATTGCCCCCACCACCCTCAAAGACTGGTTCGTTTCAAGGCTTTCGTCCATCATCTCCTGTATCTCATAGACTCACATCAACCAACAGATCTGGGTGCAGTGATCCTATAGGATATTCGGGTTGTCGTCCACAAGGAAGCTTTTCAGAGAATTGTAGTGGCTATTCAGGTCATGTGTGTCCAACAAAAAGTCGTGGTGGAAACTGTGAACCAGATATTTCTCATTCAACACATTCAAATAGATTCGTCCCCTTTACCCCTACCGCCCCATCATGTACTGGTAGCCAGTGCAGCTCAATAGCTAACAAAAATTCAGTGGTTTGTGGAGATAACAACTGCAGTCATGCTTGGAGACAATGTAAACAACAATGCTCCCATATTGACAGTTGTGGATGTTTATTTTCTCAGAAAAGTTGCTGTTCGGTTGGACCAAAGATACCTGACGAGGACAATCATTTAAGCAATAAAGCGGATTATTTATTCCACGCTACAAGCAACAGTGCAAAAGCACATCCAAGTTATGAAAGTCGACCTCCTCAAATTACAGAATCTTCAGAAAGAAAAGAAAAAATAGCGAAATCAACAGCTCCTCCAATAAACTCTAAGCGTCTTCGTCCTGTTCGACAAAAGACGAAAAATGTAATTGTTAGTATTTTAAGTAGCGGAGAAGTTTGTCTGGAGTTTATCAAACACCGAGATGGACACGATCGAGTTTGGGAAGTTATGAGAATTTCAGGAGATGGAATGAGAGTACGTTTTTTAATAAAAAAAAAGTTTATTCATCAAATTTTTCTCTTAAAATGTATTCATGGATTAATTTAAATTCTGATTTTAGGTAGTAATGTATCAGCCCAACAAAGGCAAAGGTGTTTCTGCAACTGATTCTCCACCTACTTTGCCAGCTGGAGGAGCAGATACGATTTTCAGCTACGAAAATATACCGGAAAAGCACTGGAAAAAATACTCTTATGCGTACAAATTTGTTGATCTCGTTAAAAGTAAAACTCCCAAGATAACCTACTACAGTTCTTTCGCAAAGTGTTTTCTCATGGAAAATTCTCCAGACCCTGACTTTGAAGCATGTTTTTATAAAGGTTAGTAACTTTGCGTTTTTTTCTTTGGATTGTGATTTATTTATATTTAAATAAATCTTGTTTTGTTTGTCAGGTGGAAAAATCACCAAATCTCGTTCACAAGTAACAATAATTGAAGAAACGGGCAAATCTTGGAGCTTTGATTTTTTAGGTAGAACCCAGAGATTTTCCCCAGAGTGTCAGTTCATGTGGGATCATTTTAACAAGTGCCTTGCTCATTGCTCTGGAATTGAAGCTGCGATGAGCAGTTTATCAAGCAACTCAGAGGAGACCTTTTTTCCTGCTATAATTGGTAGAAGACCTCCCGCCGCTCAATCACCACTTCAGTCGAGCAATTCGAACAAGGAAAATTGCTCTCCTCAGAGTGCCGTAAATATTCCAACGGTAAGTTATCAAATTATATTTTGAATCGAACCAATACATTATTATTACTTGCTAATATATATTCATAAGTCATAGCATGTTTGAATTGTGCATTGATATTTTTATGGAATTAGATCGGGGGCTATGAAACTTCAATAGCAAGTACAAGGGCCGGGGGCTCAGTAGTTGGGAGAAGCAAGAAATTCCATAGGCAAGTAATGCTTCCAGGGATCGGAAATGCTGTGCAGTTACAGAATGGACAAATCCAAGTCAATTATTTTGATTCAACAAAACTCGTTATGAATTCAAAATCGGCCGAGGTTTTATTCACTGACTGTAAAGGGCAAGTGTTCCGATACCAGGAAAATGATGCCATTCGCCTGCCATCCGAAATTCGTTCGAAATTATCTCAAATGCCTAAAATAATTCAAGAGCTTAAGGACTCTGGATGAAAATAATGTAAATTAAAAACTTAAAATATTGTCTCTCGATTTTAACTTTTCCTTGTAGAACTTCGGTTGGATTAATTAGTATGTATACCATTTTACGCTATATATTTAATTTTTATCAAAGAAACTATTATTTTAATACAGTGAGTTATTATAACAATTGAATCCTCTTAGTGCTTATTGTGCATAATAATGTTTTACCCAAAAAATGACCATAATATATAGTCGAGTAAAACATATTTTTGATTTATATCTGCTATATGATGTCTAAACTAAATATACTTCAATTCGTCATGCAAATGCAACTAACCACAGGCTAATAGAAATGCAAATAAAAACAGAACAACTTCTAAATTCATAGTTCAAGATTTTATCTCTGTATTGGTATCTAATTGTCACATTGTTTTTCCATTTATGTAATTTTATCACAAATCAGTTTATGTCTATGAATTTTGTTTTGTTATTTTCGTACAGTATTAATTGAATCTATACAAGTCAAATTTTTTACAATCATTAAGATATTTGCAACGTAAAAGTATTTAAACATCGGTACATGGTCATATTAAAAGTTATGAGATTTGAGAACATAATTATCGATCTGTACTTAAAAACTTATAGCTCAAGTAAATTGATAGACTAAACTAAAGAACATGAATCGATTGGTTAAAAAAAAATCCTCCGAAACTCACAATATTAAGAAGTTACTTTATGCAAGTCGACTCGAATGCAAAACACATATTTGTCCGCCTTCAATTCCGAGAGAGCTTCAACGACGCTTCGGTAAGTGACATGAATGTGGCCGGATTCCACAGCCTTGTCAATTGAGTAATGCTGCAGACTATGAACGGGGAAAGAGCCCCATCCACCTTTAACAAAGTACTAAAAAAAACGGAAAAAAAACATTGCCATTAAAATACAACTTATATAAATTAACTAAACGATATAAGTACAAAAACTCACATTGTCAGAAATCAGCTCCTTCTTAGGTGCCATGATAGAGTTGTATCGATATCCGCTTCCGGTTTCTCCTTGTTCTCCTCCGAGAATCGTTACCCACCAGTGTACCAGTCCCTGCTTTATTATAACGTGGATGAAGAACGTCTGTCCGTTAAATTCAAATGACTGAGGTAACCACTGCGCGTTATCGTCTTTTGCTAAATCAACATGGCATAATTA
>JAQGBQ010001044.1:0-13960 GCA_034698485.1 Vertagopus arboreus
CATAATATCAATGTGCACAACATATAAAAAAATCAGAAAAATCCATAGAAGTCCAAAACTCGTCTACTTTGTGCCATATTCTTATTCCATGAAAATACATTATATACAAATAGAAGAGATTAATGTATTTAGATGATTACTCACGCATCGACTTTCTTCCCCAATAACTTCAAAGGACGATTAATACCTCGATAATGCCAGTAGACTTTATCGGCGTTTACTTCGCTGAAAACAAAGGGACCATCGAATGGTCGCTTGA
Source organism: Vertagopus arboreus (assembly GCA_034698485.1). Classification (NCBI taxonomy): domain Eukaryota; kingdom Metazoa; phylum Arthropoda; class Collembola; order Entomobryomorpha; family Isotomidae; genus Vertagopus; species Vertagopus arboreus. Next base: position 260 of record JAQGBQ010001044.1, read on the forward strand.
TTTCCCCAACCCTTACTGCATGTACTGATGCTGGACCACAACGATACATTTCGTCACTTTTCTCTTGTGGCGTGGCTAAAAAATATAATTTATATATAGTCATTACTAACTTAAATAAGTTAAAAGCTTGATAGAAGTTACCGTCAATAACTTGCCACCCTGCATAATTCCGATCCGAATCGTATGATTCCAGATCGGGACGACGCATCCATACCTCGTTCCAAACATGGAAATTCCTGTTGTTAAAAACGGCTGATTTTAAAATTCCTGGAATTTATACGATTTTCACTTATGCAATTTACCAAACGGAATCGGTATTCAATGCTTCCACAGCCTTTCCATCATCATCCAAGAAATAATCAACTGTTATCGAGCTTTGAGTATCATGTGCAGATTGATAGTTGGTAACCGGCCTGCAAGGAATTCCAAGAGTTCTGCAAACTATCAACAATAAACCAAATATATTGACATGCTCCCAGTCCCAACAATTATAATTATTATTCATTATAACAAATTATGTACTTGTAGTAACGACTCCAGAGAATACCCAGCACTGGCCAAACTTAACGGATTTCTTTGTACTATAGTATTTCCGAATTATTTTTGAGCTTCCAGTCCATTTAGTTGGTGGAGTACCTCCGTCGAACTTCTCTGACCAGTTTCCTTCAACCACACCGTCATTATCTGGCGAGTTAACCTTTGTAAAATTCAACATTATGTATTTTCAAAAACAGTTTTGATTTTCATACATAAATTGAAACATACTGCTGCAGAAATAGCTCTAACACATCTAACAGGGTCACTGCGTGCAGTTGATGACAAATGACCTGGTACACTTAATACATAGAGAGCACAATCAAGAACATCTTTTTCAAATTGTCCAAAAGCCCAAGGTGTGGGACGAAGTCTTGAATGGGTACCTCGCCAAATCAAACCAGTATCTTGTAAAATACATTCATTACGAAGTTCTTCATCTTCCATGTAAACTTCATCATCTACCCACAACGAAAAACAATAAAAACCATTTGATTCTTCCTTTCTGCACAATTTATGAAAATTACGACTACATTTACTATTAAAATACAATGTTGATCTTATTGCTCTAAAATTGCATGGGCAGATTAATACATTATTTTGTGTGTAACAACCAACGGAACAAACATTGTAAATTTTGAACTCTTAATTTCAAACGCCCATCATTAAATCATATCATAATCAAGCATTGAAATTTGCAGGGTTTGTTGAAATTGTTCTTTTATTAAAGCAAAACTATCAGGATTCTATGCACTTTGAGAAATCGTTTTTTAATAACCTTACCAATGTTCCAAGGGTTGAATATTAGGTATACAGGATCTTTCAACGAATGGCTAACAGCAGTTTGATCATCTTTTAATTTCGTATCAATTGCTATCTTCCATTTTCCAACAGAGCATTTCGGCGATGTCGTAAACTATTTATGTATTATAATTTTCATGCTCATGAAAAATAAAAATGTATGATAGTTATAAATTTTAATGAATTTGTTAGTTTACCTGCACTTTCACCCTCTTGTCTTCAATATCTTCTATATAAGCGTTCCACAAAGGGGGCTTCTGAAAAAATAGACTTCCTTTGGTAAGTAGAGGAACCACAATTAAAGTTCCATGAGATAGAGATGGTTTTCCGTCTACATAAATTAATATTCTTCTTACATTTGGTTCAAATCTTGGCTTATTTTGTATGAAAACAAAAACATACCGACAACAGAAAATACAAAAGAAATGCCATCCTTGTCTTTGTTGTATGGTCGATTGAAATAAATATATGTAAAGAATTCTTGGCCTCTTCTCACAACTAATTTGGGAGTAGTTTCAGTTGACAGCATGAGATCATATTTCTCGGTGTGATGAGCTGGTCCATTTTCATTGATTAACAGGTTGACTTTAAGAACCTTCAGGATGTCGAGATTTTCGTCATCTGTAAAATTATTTTGAGTGTCACAGAATATTAATCTTTTTTATCTACTCAATCAAAACAAAATCAAAGCAATAATAAGCTAAAAATGATTCAAAATCGAGATTACATTCATGGTCGTGATATCGCTTTCATTTTGTTCAAAGCAAACTGATTTTTAAATCTCACGACTCAATATGCAGAGATGCTATGAATAAATTCTGTACGCATAAATCATTCAAGGATTCATGCTAATTTTCATATTGTTGTTCTAATCCGATAAATATATACTACAAGTTACTTACCACTTTACTGTGACATTAATATGCGTTATGGTACACGCAACCTAAATTCATCCTGTGAAAATGCAAAATATGTAGGTGCTAATACATGTTACAAATAAAAAAGGCAAGAGGTTGAGAATTTATAATACTATAGACTTATGATCTTCTTATAAGACATCAAGGTCAGGCAACCGAGATTCAACTTCACCTTCGAATTAGTTGCTAGACTCTTCATGTACTAAAGCTTTGCATGAGGATTATAAAATTTACAGATTCAGTTTCATGCATTTCTGTATGTTCATATGTACACTACTTTTCTATTTTTACATTGAATATGCAATTTCATGAATTGTCATGAGCTAGCATGGATCTTATAATAAATATCAAATTTATTTTTTCATATCTCGTTTTCTTAAAAATCAAATGTCTGTACCCAGGTGTTGCGGTAACTCTGGTAAAGGTATTAGCTCTCCTTTTGGTAACTCCTTATCACCACTTGAACAACAGTAAAAATCATCTCCACAAGTTTCAGAACAATCGCAGCAACCACATTTTGCTTCTTCACCCAAATAATCCTTCAAGTCATTTAAGCAACTTGAGCAACAGTTCCCCATATTTTATGATTTGATTTTGTTGTTCAATATCCAAAATATAAAACTAAAAACTTAATAAATAATCGAACACGTGCAAGTACTACGGGCTGGATGGACTAGAAAGACAGAACAACAATCGTTGTCTTCTTGGCTTAAGTAATAAAACCGGAATGGCAAGAAGTTTGCAAGTTCATTCAAACAACTACAGCTTCTATTAGTACAAAACGGTTGTCCTTCACATTTGCAATATGATCCGGCTTATTTATCAGATATGTTGTTTTTAAGAATTGTTTTATGGGATGTCTGAGCACTTTAAATTATTGTATTCTAATCTTAATAGTTATAAATTCTCAAGAGACTGGAGATCTTTAATAAACAAGTGGAAGCAGACAAATGAGTTCATTCTCTTATAAACATTCTCTTTTTAAAAGTTTAACTGCAAAAAACTGTAATGGACTTCCACCTATACAAATGTCGGTACCTATGAAGAGTGTTAATCTCAAAATATTATCGGTGACTAGAATTACATTTAATAGTAGTCTAAGACCGTGATGATTCATTCTATGTAATATATTTTCAGTGGTTAACTACGCCACAAAAATGACTTCTAAAATCACTATTTAAAATTAACAATGAGTACAAAAGGATGGAATTTATTACTGGATGGGGTACTACATATATTATTTATGTTACAAATATTATATGTATACAAATTTTTATGGAACATCCTATTGGCAAAAAAAGGTTATAGTTGTTAGACTTTAGGTGCTGAAGAAGGATCAACAAAGATTCAGAGAACCTTCATTTTTTACAGCTCCATAGTAAAATAAGCAAAAAAATGCCTGTAGGGGTTATACTGACAGAAATATAGCAAAAAAATGCATTCCAATATGAATTTAATTATTATTTATGATTGAGAAATCAAACCATGATTTTTGTTTTGAAAACTTTACAACTAGGGATATTCAAATATCGGTTTGTTTATATTATATTTTAAATACTCTTGATAGTTTGCAATATGCAATACTTAAATGTTGATGTTTGTATGCATACCTGTTAATTAAAACACGACTATATTTAACAAATTGTTCATATATACTTCTTAATTAATAAGATTATGAATATAAAAAAGTCGCGTATTGGCTTTATACATAATGCAAAAGAAAAATATCTTGCGTTAAGCCGGGTGGCACATATTAACTAATGAATGAATATGAGGTTTGCCCTTGAATTTAACTATATTAATTGACACATGAATTAAAGGCAATAACTGGAGAACCATTCTCAAAACTATTACATCATTATTATTAAAGATCGCAGCTAAATACTTTGGTTCTCTGATTGATGAATCAGACGCAACTAGTGTGTCTTATAAATCACACCTCTATCCAAGCTTCAACCTACTAAACAAAGAGACCGGATATGATACATCTGAACATCTTTTTTTGTCTTCTTCAATTCCGAAAACCACAGCCCAAAATGACATAATTTATAATCGTCATTAATATTGATGATTAATACTAATTGTCTGAATTTGATGGGTTGTATTAAGTTCAGTAGCTGGACAGAAAGGCGATTCTATAAGAACTAGCATCATTTTAATGTGTAATTGAACAATACTAGATGACTACATCGATGATTGAACATTTGAAGTCAAAGTCAAACGACCTAAAGAGTTTTAAAAGAGATTCCAATCAAGGAGTTTGCTTCTGAATCTAATAGTGACAATCGATTTATTCATTAATAAAAAAGATAATAGTTTCACAACCATGTTAGCATGGTATTAGGGGTGGGTGGAAGAAGTCGACGTGGGTGAGAGAGAAATATCTTTTGCAAACTTGTTAGATAAATAGAGATTTTATGGTATAATTTATCAATGAAATTATTACGGACTAATAAAATCTTTTGTCACATTAAAAAAAATCCTCATTAAATAGTTCACACGTTTTAAATAATCTTTTTATGGTGCTACAATTACAATCTTTAGCTTAAATAATGTACAACAAAACGTAAATAATAATTTGAAATTTGTGAAACTTTCTGAATCAAGTTTCTAAAATTTATTTAAATATTTTTAAATGTTAAATAAATCGTCTGAGATTTTTTTTAGTTTTAATGTAATATCTTGCATAAAATTTGTAATACCAAAAATCACATAGAATATTTTCGACGATTGTTCCTCATTCATGACAAATCGAACTAAGTCAGTCAGTTAGACAAGTAGTTAAAATATAAACAAAACCTCACCTCGATAAGGTGGCCACCTATGACGTCTTTCATGTCTCCGACGAATGAATTTTGGAACTGGGAACCACTCAGGCGTTGTAAAGTTTACAATCGGATCGAATAAATTGATTCTTCGTCTTCTGCTAGTACTGTCTGAACGATACATTTCAGAAATATCAAGGTTTCGAATATGAAAAAACAAAATAATACAATGTAAAAATACAACACGCGGATAACAATGCTCTGTAAAAACTGCAAAGGATTAAAAACATCTCTCTTATTTGCATCTTGTTCTCCCACGCTCAATCTTAAATAAATGTGATCTCTCGATCTCTGCCCTCCATCCATTCTTAAAATGATGTAGGTATAAGCAAAATATCCTATGGTCATAAAACATTAAAGTATACTTCATATCTAATTTAATGGTTGAAATCTGCCACGGACTGATTATAAGTTATTTATTAAAGCGTCAAACTAGAAAGCAAAATGAAACCAACAATTACTGTCAAACAGCTTTGAAATAATATTAAGATGAAGATTATGGTATTTATGGTGTCAAAAAATAATTATATCTACAGTTTATATCAATTTTTTATTAGCCTATTTATATCTAGCAATCATAGACAATTTAGCTGTCAACTATCTGCATTTTAGTCTTTGTTCAACTTCGTTGTTCTTTTTTCTTTTTTGCATGAAAATAAAATTATCATTCTCATTTTTCTACCAGAGCATTGAGTGTTAAGTGTAAGAGGGAAGCAAATTTTGAAATTAAAATCTAGTTATTTAAATTTTAAATACCTTGTCGTTTGTTAAATTCCAACCTTTAAAAAATAGTAATAGTTATTCCAGTCGCATACAGCCACAGATTGTTGTATGATATTATAGATTCATTCTAAAGGACAAACGGTAATGTTTTTTTAAAAAAATAATTACAATTATCAAACACAAATTAATTCTTAAATACCAACATTTGTTGTAAATAGTTTGGAGCAGCTAATCGAAACTCCAAACCCGATGAGATGGCCACATCAGCATTGAAAAGCGTTTTAGCTAAAGCGCACTCAGTATTTAAGTTACGAATGACAACAATGACCCCATCAAACTCCACAGCCACATCCACATCTGACCCAAGCCAACTGGAAAAGTTTGCATCGGAACTGCAATCCCTGAGTGAATCAATGGACACATTAAACGCTGACAACATCGACCTTCATGACCTCATAGAACAAATTCCACTTCGTCACCGTCAGCCCATCACTTTCATTCAAGTCTGTGAAACCCCTGTGTTATCAGGAGTAATTATTGTGATGCAACCCGGTAGTGGAATTCCACTTCATGACCATCCAGGGATGTATGGAATGATTAAAGTACTTTATGGACAATTATGTGTAAGAACTTACACACCTGTTGGAGACGCGGACAAAAGTTCGATACTACCGGCTGCAAGAAGCCCTGATATGATCCTAACAAGACTTTCTGAAACTCAGACCCTGACTCCATTTTCGAGAAATTTTCATCAGATTGAATATGTAAGTGGGGAAGGTGGTAAGGAATACGCTGCGTTCTTGGATATTCTCAGCCCTCCTTATCAAGACGACATTGGTTGTCATTATTATAGAACGGATGAACTTGATGCACGTAAACCTTATTTGGGTGAATCTAAACAACCTACATGTACCTTGATAGAAACGGATTGTCCAAAGGATTATCGTACTTCCTCTGTTTGCTTGTAGACAAGTGATACATATTATACCACTATTATTAAATCGTAATACTTTTTGGTGCAATTTAAGATGTCACAATTATATTATTGTTTGTCTTAGAATATCACTGACATTATCACAAATGTACTCGAATTAACTTTATTTTCATTCTGAAGCAGCTCGTATTAAATGTCATGAAACAATCAATAGCGTTCATCGTATGGAAATGTATTTTTAAATGTGACTCAGGATTAGGGACTTTGTTCGATTAAACTTAATGTTTAGTTCATTGGTTCGTCTGTAAACTAATTGTGATCAATGTTTATTTACTTGTCATTGTATTTTGTGATTATATTCATGGTTAAAAACAGCTCAGTTTATGCAATAAATAATAAAATCAAGCGTAAGATAGTCATATGTATTATCAATTTCTTGGGCATAAAATTATCTCTAGCAAAATCAATCTACAAGTGAACAAGTTGTGTCCGGTTTAACATTACAACAATTGACGTTGATCGATCCTTTGCAAAATCCCTGAAAGTTTGTAAGATTTGATATACTGTTGTTTTTTTTCAACAAAATGATAATATTTGAGATGAAAACTCACAAAAGGTTTGTTTGGTCTCTTGCAATTAATCAGTTGGACACATTCACAGACAGGTTGCTTGCAACAACAGCAGTCGTCACATCTTTTTCTTGAACAGCAATTAACCCCTCCATTGTATTTAGTGCACCGACCCTTCAAAAAACAGACGTTATGAGTACATGTTTCTATTAGCATCTAATTATTATAGTATAATATTTATAATTTGATGGAAAACCATTGGCACGTTCGGAAGAAAACAGGCATTTGTGGAGGAACGACAATCGCATCTATGATCTCCATATTTTATGAGGCAGTTCTCCTCATCAGCTTTCGAGCATTGGGTGTTATTTGCAAATGTAGTTGGTGCTTCAGTACTTTCAAATAATTCATTATCTGAATCTGCGTCTGTAAGACGTAATTTGATATTGGTTTGGTTATATGCAATAAATAATTTTCAAAAAACAACCATGCATTCTTCTTCTTCACACTTGCTTAAGTTGTTCAAGCATTTTAATTCATGAATAAAAAATGTGATTGATTTGTCACGCCGTTTCATACATACGTAAGGACAGACTTTACTTTCTTTCACAGTCTTTCTATAAATGGGTTCAACTAGTTAGTAGAATTGACCATCACCTCTGGTTTCATGAAGTCTATTTCCACCCTCTGCAACTGCAGGTGTTGAAGAAATGTTATAATATTCCATAACATCATCAACCATGGATAATACCCCGGCGAAAGTTTCTTGTCCGGTTGGAATGATTTGGTTTGCAGGCAAAACAAATCCGTTCCTATGATTTACAATATTCATGGATTAGTTTTAATTCATGGATATAAGTTCTTAGATTTGATGAACTTTGTACCTTCCCGTGTCTCTCAATTCGTAGCAATATGCAAATTTGACTCCTGCAACGCCCTTGGCCCAATCATGACTTCCACCTGTTTGACATTTCATTTATTTTAAATTTAAATACAATCAGAAAATGAAATCTATTCATAATTTGGAAAACTAAATGTTCACCTGCAGCTGGGTATAACAGTTCTGGTGTGGCACCCCCTTCGTATTTTGTTCCATGGACGGCTTCCAAGGCTTTCAGAGCTTTATTTCCCACTGTCATCTTTAATATTTTTTTATTATTAATGATAGTGTTAAAATGGACTTTGTATTATAAATAAAATCATATATATTTAATATTTCTAATTGACTTGGCTTACCAATTCTTCGTAATCCTGAAAAATTAAACATGTATATTAGAGTTTTGGAATTAAGAAAGTAGGTGAAAGTATATTTCTAAAAATGTATGTTAGATGAATCTTACGTCAGTTCTAACTTTGTCGTATCCCCAAGGAAGGAGAAGAAGCTAAATAATATTTGTAGATATAAAAATTTTATTCGTATAACATTCTATTAAAAATTTATGTCCAAAAATTATTACTCACCTGAGAATAACTGTGGAAAGTTAAGAACAATTTGATTTGATCTTTCCTTGCCAAAATAAAGTCTTGTACGTGCTTAACCTCCGGTTCACTGGCTGGGGTAGGTCCATGATAAATTTGCGAACACTGGTTTTTACTGGTTCCCTTGCCTAAATAAGTTTTCATGTCATACAACATCTAAAAATTGGATAATATTTTTGACATTATTATCATTATATTTTTTTAATTACCTCCCCATTGGAAGTCCCAATTTCTGTTGGGGTCGGTTCCCTTGCAACACCCGAACAATCCTCCTAAAATTGGCCTTCCTCCAGATCTGGTTTTTCTCCAGAGCCGGTCGACATTATGGGTGTATTCGTAACCTTATAAATATAGAATTTAATTATAAATTATTGGTTATGATATTAATTGATATTATTAGATATCTTTGTCAATAATTACCGTCGGGGTTCATCACGATATGGAAATACCAATCAAGTCCATCGAGATATTTAGTCTGACGCTTTCGAACAGCATTTGTGATGAGTTCATTTGCAATGAAGGACACGGTGGCAGGAGAGATCCACTATAATGAACAACAATTTATCGCCTATAAAATATGAAGAAAAAACGACTTTCTGTACTGCTAGAAATCTTACTTCTCTTGCATGTATTCCTCCATCGATCCAGATGCTTTTCTTTTCAGAGTTAGCTCCACCAGTTGAGATTTTCATGATTTTTAAAGGTCGGCCTTCCGTACTGTTTCCAGCCGTGAAAATGGTCACTAGCGATGGGTACTGTACTGCGAGTGATTCCATCCAACTATGGATCTAGATATTGAATTTTAATTAAACTAAAACTGAAACTAAAATTTATCACCTTGAAATAAACACTTACAGTTTCTAATCGATGATAAGCGTTCCAATTCATTTCAGATCTTTCCTGGCGTGCGATATAATTCAATTTTTCAAAGTCCAAATCACTAGAATAAATTCATTCATTCAGAAATCAATAGGAACAATTATTACATTTGAGATCATACTATTGAAGATTGTCCTTTAAAACTTCAAAAGGAGCTCCAATAAGTCCTAAGAAAGATTTGATTTGATCAATTTGTTGAGGAGGAACTAAAACGTCAGTTGGTTGATTCTTTGAGGGTGGACTCCAAAAGTCCAATTCTTCGCGATGGTAAACATTTTTCAAGGCTTCAAATGTACTTGATGAACTCGATGCATTTACTCGTAAAACCTGGTAACTGAAAAGAATATTGCTGGGAATTTTAATATGTACTCAGAATTTTGTTTTATTGTTGTCAAATTCTTTGCTTACCCATCGTAGTTTCTAACGCCATTGGAAAAAGTAGCAAAGAGGCATGCAAAAGTTGGAAGAAATCCTGGAGTGGCTAATCCAAGCCCGGACGCTGAAATCGGTTCCATAATGCTTCCCTGTCTGAACTAAACCAACGTTCGCATAAACCACGACTATTCTCATACTTTTATAGCTTCGGCTTCCAGTTTTGATGCACAATTAGTCGATCGAATTATTATTTCTAAGGTACACGTGGTCATCGCCTTTTGGCCTTGAGATTCCGCATTAACATTTTATTGTTTTTCTCTCTCTCCAGAAACAGTTTCTTTATGGAAAAAATGGAGCCTGCTACAAATATGCTTATTGTGAAAAACATCTAATAAGCTAACAGACTGTATGTATTTATGCAAATGAAGATGCCATATGGTTTGATAATACTTTTACGCAGATAAAATTACGCCATTGTATCGTTTAATGTGACTTAAATGATAATTACATTTTCTTAGTATGGGCTTATATTTTTGAACACATTTAGATTCATATTTCACCAAAAACTCTTTCAATATAATTGAATTAGTTAAAAACTTTCGAATTATTTTTAATTTTTCAGGTATATTGTTCATCATCCCCTTCTCTTTCATTGTCATTATTGTTTCTTCTCCTTTGTTCATCTTGAATCATATGCCTCGCGATAACTTTAACTGCTTCAAAAGTTTCCTCTCCACTTGGAAGGATTTCAGATTCTGGTAACAGAAATTTGCTTTCTCCATCATCTCTTAATTCGATTGTATATGAATATCTAACATTTCCCAACCCTCTTGCAAAATCCTGGCTACTTCCACCGTATAAATCTATGTAAATAAAGGGTTTACTTATAGAATCAATAATAATTGCGTGTAATTGGTAATGTTAAATCAGTGATGCATCGAGTAAAATCAGGTTTAAATGATTTATTTGTAAATATTTGCATTCCCCAATATTTTAATTGACAACTAAAACCAACCCAAAGACACACAAAGTAAAAACAAAGTACACCAACCAGAATAAATATTTCCAAAATAAAAAGTCTAATGGATCATTTATAGAAGTTAAATAGAACATACAATTGGTATTAAAATAATTATTTAGCTACTCTCTCCGTCTGGCTCGTTCTTCTTTGATAATTTGTTTAGCCACGACTTTTACTGCTTCCCAAGTCTATCAAGAAAATTTACTGATTAGCATTTCTAATTGTAGAAACAAATTGAAATAAATAAATAAATATAGACCTCTTCGCAAGTCGGCAATATTTCTTTCGGAGGTAAAAGAAAGCCAACATCACCCTGGTCTCTGAGTTCAATGGTGTAAGAGTATTTGATACCAGGTACCCCCTTCGCCCAATCCCTTGATGAACCGCTATTGGAATCTTTCGTAGACATCAAAATTATTTTTATTTTTACAATGTTCATAATTAATTCAAAGCTTCCATATTATATCAACCCGATTTTACTCGACGCTATACTGATTAACAAGTGAAACACTTTTGAATAGCCACCGTTTTGAAATTTAATTTCACATGGTAATTTGCACATTAATCACCTGTATCAATTTTAACTTACATAAAATATGCGAAGGTGCTCCAACTTGATACACTGTACCATGAATATCTTCCAACGCTCTTGTAGCTTTCTCACCTAAATCCTCCTGTTGATTTAGATATTTAAAAGTTATTGTTTAAAAAAAGTTTACAAGATCTTAACACATTAAAAAAAGTACAAACGTACCAATTCATCATAGTCACCTGGAAGATCTTCCGTGTAACCGTAAGGTGTGAGCCACAACTTTAAGTTTAAGATTAAAAAAAATTAGAACATTTGAAATGCTGAGAAAGCTTTAAACAGTTACTATATTAATTTACTTGGGAATAACTATGGAAAGTGAGATATGCTCGAATACGGTTCCGGTTGGCCAGTAGAAAGTTGGCAGTAGCGTTTGATTCCGGCTCAGAGAAAGCAAACGGACCAGGATATGTATTTGCACATGGATCTTCTTTCACCCCAACCTCAGCCCAGTGAAAGTCGAAATCTAATGTAAATTGACTTTTAAAATGTAAATGTAATTTTTTTATTATTATTATCATTTAAAATACTTCTATTCAAGTCCACCCCAATGCAGTCATCTCCGTTATGTCTGGATCTTGACTTTCTCCAAAGACGATCTTCTTTATGAGTAAATTCGTAGCCTTATAATATAGAATTTAATTAGAAATTCTGGGTTATGGTATTAATTGATATAATAAGATCTTTGTCAATAATACCATCAGGATTCATCACGGGAAGAAAATCTATTTACAAAAACAATTAATGTATTTTCATAGCCATTTTTTGACTGAAATGCTTATTAGTAATGAATAATACAAATTTTTTACACCAATCAATATTTTCGATAAGATCTCTATTTTCAGGTTCGGATGACATTAGCTTCCCAATTATATAGGTTACAACGGCAGGCGAGATCCACTATAATTGACAAACATTCATCATCTATAAAATATAAGAAAAATCTACCTAATTTCGGTATTGCTATAAATCTTACTTCTCTAGCATGTATTCCGCCATCAATAAATATAACGGGATTATTTCTTTCAGGATTTGCTACTATTTTTAGCATTTTCAGATCTCTCCCCTCTGTAGATGATCCAATGGAAGCTATTTGAGCTACTCGTGGGTTGTGTAAAGCCAAAGCATCTAACCAACTGTGAATCTAGGCAGAGAAAGACAACTAATTAAATAAAAAATGAAATGGAGATCTGGGACATGTTTAGAAAAAAGACTAACGACGTTGAGTCTTTTGTACTCTCGCCAGTTCATTTCTGAGTCTTGTCGATTGGACCGGACGTTCTTCTCTTTTTCTACGGCTCTGAAAGTAAAATGATTTTAAACGACAGATTGAAATTTGTTATGCAATTTAACTTTTAAGAGTATTTGTTCTATATTGTTATACCCTTGGACATCTGTAATAGCCACCTCGTATTGCATTCCAAATGATCTCAAGTAGTTTTCGGTTCGAATAACTTCATCTGGAGGGACCATCATATCCGTTGGTCTGGATCGACTAGGATCACTCCAAAAGTCGATTCTACCAGCTCTGTTTTGAAGCTCCACTAAAGCTTGATATTGGGTATCATTTATAGCATTTTTTACAGTATACACTTTGTACCTGGTATGGAAAGCAATTGAACGTGTAATTTTAAAATGTTATGTTCGGTTTCAATTCTTTATATTTTCTTACCCATTATATTTTTTCTCGGCGATAGATATTTGAAAAATCAAAATCGATAAAAACAAGAAATAAGTTTGCAGTTTCATTTTTCAAATGTTATGCAACCGATTCAATGTCAACAGCCACTACCCGACTAGACGATTGCGGTTTTATGGTTTATCAGATCTAATCAAGTTTCCTGTCGTCAAATAATAATAGTGAATGGACTCCCTCATTTTAATAATAATGCTAATGAGATCTGGTCATCGACATTGTTTCGAGGATTCCAGAATTGTCCAGTTGAGCCAAGTATTAAGTAATAAATCGTTCATTGACTGTTATTCATGCCAGAACTAAAGTCCATCATTGCAGCTTCCGTGATAAAATAAGCATGTCACTAAGTAGGGTAAAAT
>JAQGBQ010001045.1:0-13948 GCA_034698485.1 Vertagopus arboreus
TAACTTCGTCTCAATGGAATTTAGAAAATCGACCAAACATGAGCCAAAAATGGCTTTGAGTTTCCCACTATGATAAAAAATCTAAGCCGACGTGTGCAGTTCATCCGGCACTTCTTCAAACTACTTTCTTCGGTTCGGTTATATTATTACAAAAGAAAAGAGTTATATAATTTTATATAAAGAAATAATTCAAGGTCAAAGGTCAATAAATAAATAACCGAAAGTAAGTTAAAGATGACCTTCTTGACGGGGGCTCACGTAAGAAGAAAGGCCGGGAGGGGTTTATTAGTTGTAATTGCTTTAGTTTTAATATCTCTTGCCAATTTCTGTGATACCGTTGACCGGAGTAAGTTCAAAACTTGTGACCAGTCCGGCTTCTGCAAGTAAGTAGTCGAAAAAAGTTACCGAAAAAAATACCAAAAGTCTGACCATTTTTTGTTTATTTTTTTTAAATAGGAGACAACGAGGAGTTCAAGACGGGGGAGCGAATTACGTACTTGACCTGACCTCAGGGAGATCATCGAAGGATCACGGGAGTTTTGATGTCGTGAATAAGGACAATGGTCACAAGTTCATCTTGGAAGTGATTGCTTATGAAGATGGGACTTTTAGAGTGCTTATGAACGAGCAGAGTCCATTGTACCCGAGGTACCAAGTGGAACATGCACTTCTTCCGGATATTAAAACCGCCTTGTAAGTCATTAAACATGGTTTTTAGAATAGCATTTGATTTGTCTAATGTACATTATTAAATCTGCAGAATGGAATTTGAAATCGGGACTGAATACTGGACCCTTACAACGCAGAAGAGGTTCTCTGTAAGAGTCTACGGGAATCCTTTGAAGTTGGAGTTCTTTTCGGATGGGAAAAAAGTCGCTGTGTTCAATGGAAGGAGTACTCTGAAGTTTGAGCATTTGAGAAAGAAACCTGACGTGTAAGAACTAAAAGCAAATTGCAATGCAATGAATGATTATAATTGCAGTTGTGAATGGTAATTAATTAAAAATAATATTTAGAAATGACGAGCACAAAGAAGGAATCGAGGGTGGAGAAGAAAACGAAGTTCAAGAGTCTTCAATGTGGGAAGAGACATTCGGAGGCAATACGGATAGCAAGCCCCGAGGTCCTGAATCCATTGGAGTTGATATTGATTTCCCAATGACACAGAGCTTATATGGGGTCCCTGAACATGCTGACGATTTTATGCTTAAGGACACCAGGTGCATTTTTCACAAATCTCGAAAAATTAAATGACAAAGACGATTACAAACCTTCATTAAACTTTATTTTTAATTTTTAGGAATACAGAGCCATTTAGGTTGTACAATTTGGATGTGTTCGAGTACGAGCTGAATAGCCCTATGACATTATACGGCTCTATTCCTTATGTTATGGCTCATAGGTAAGTTAAAGTATTTAATTGTCGATAAAACTAGTCGATGACAACAATTAATTTAAATTCTATCAAACAGTGTTGAACGAACAACTGGTATGCTGTGGGTAAACGCTGCGGAAACATGGATCGATGTTCGAACGGGGGGAAGCGGTATTGTGGACTCTATCGTCAACCTTGTTGGAGGTGAGCATAGAGTGATTAGCTTGATTCGTACAATTAAGCAATGGTTTTGGAATTGGAATGGAATTCTGTCTTGAGCTAAACGGTCAATTATTTTAAGATTCAAAATGGGTTTGGTTGGGGGTGTCGGGTTTATAACTTCCAACGATCCTATTACCCTTTTCGATAACACTAAACTGACCTTCACTTAATCCTTTGAACGCAAAAAAGTAATCTTGTTTATTTGCTTGCAGTATGTGATTTGTTTTAGATATTGTTTAGATTTACAAAGTCAATTTTAGTTTGTTAATGCAATTATCGTAGACTTGATGTAATTGTTTTATGTTTTGTTGTTGATTTGTGTGTGCCGAAAAGGAATTATTGCGTTCGGTATGACATTTTTGTTCGAAAGCATCTAAAGCTCGTCATTGGGTTGGTTTGCTATGTTTTTTCTGTTATAGGCATCGTTGAATTTTTGATGGACAAAGTTACTAGTGTCTTGTCTCATGTTGTCAGCAACGTTGAACTCAACTGTTTTTGGCATAATAGTACGAAGTAACGAAAAAACTCAATGCAAAGAAAGATAAACAATTTTATTCTGTTATTTACTTCTCTTCTGTTTCCTATCCTTTGTGTTCTCTTATCAGTTCTTCCTTTCTGCTGTCTGTATCTGTCCATTTATTGATTTAATTTGGCACATACGATTGATCTATTTATTCAAATAATTTAGCATGTAAAATTAAAACATGGTCATAGATTCACATTTAACTTTTCGAAATCCGCTTTTTCTAGCTTAATAAATGGACAGTCTACTCTCCCTTCCAATTCTTTATCATCTTTGTGTGCTTTTAAGATTTAAGAGGAATAATTGACGCAACTTTTCAATGATGATATGTTGTAGGATCTGAAGAAAAAGAAGGAAGAACAAGATGGATGAGCGAGTCTGGAATTATTGACACGTTCTTCTTCATGGGACCGACCCCATTGGATGTTTTTAGGCAATATGGCAAGATTACTGGAGTTACTCCTTTACCTCAGGTATGAGTTTTAGTTCCGTAGTCCATAAATATTTTATCATACATTTTACAATTTCCTTGTATGTAATTTTCCAGATGTGGTCAATCGCAAGCCAACAGTGCCGGTGGAATTACAACGATCAAGAAGATGTTCGAAGTGTGGATGAAAATTTTGACACTCATGACATTCCATATGATTCGATATGGCTGGATATTGAACATACTGATGGCAAAAAGTAAGTTTACTTTTTAAAAAATGGTGGGCTAGTGAATATGAATTAATTTTGATGTAATTTTGTTAATAGATACTTTACATGGGACTCTCACAAGTTTCCAAATCCAGTGGAGATGATTAATAACATAAGTGCCAAAGGAAGAAAGATGGTGACTATTATCGATCCACATATTAAACGGGAGGGTGGATACTTTGTCCATGAAGATGCCTTGGCTAATGACCTGTATGTGAAAGATAGTAGTGGAAAAGTTTATGAAGGTGACAATGCGGTTTAATATTTAATTAAATTCGATGGCAGTTTATGTAATTTGTGTATTGTTGAAATTAGGTTGGTGCTGGCCTGGCTCATCCTCATACTTGGATTTCTTTGATCCCAAAGTAAGGGAGTACTGGGCATCTCGATTCGCGTTGGACAAATATCCGTCTACCCTTGACCTTTACACATGGAATGACATGAACGAACCATCCGTATTTAATGGACCAGAAGTAACCATGCCTAAAGATATGGTCCATTATGGCAACTGGGAACATCGTCAAGTACACAATATGTATGGATTCTTACAGGTTGGTTCTTTCATTTTCCTTGCTTTGAGTTTTCACTGTCCTTGTATTGTTAAAATAACAGAAAATATGCATTTTTTACTTTTTAGTGCAAATCCACATTCGAAGGACAACTGCAAAGATCCGAGAGCCGATTGCGGCCATTTATTTTAACTCGTGCACATTTCATTGGGAGTCAGAGGTTTGTCATAATATTATGAATTTATTTACTACATCTGATTGAAAATTGGATCATGATGTTTTTTTTTTAAAAATATTTAGATATGCTGCAGTGTGGACTGGAGATAACATGGCTGATTGGGGTCATCTTAAAGCATCAATTCCAATGTGTTTGAGCTTGAGTATTTCCGGAGTCAGTCACTGTGGTGCGGATATTGGGGGATTTTTCCATAATCCTGATGCTGAGCTAATGCTTCGATGGTACCAGGTAGGTCTTAAATTACTTTATAATTACTGCAACTGGATAAGTGAACAGTAATGTAAAATATTTGAAATTTTTAGGCAGCAGCATTCCAACCGTTTATGAGAAATCACGCTCACATTGAAACAAAACGACGGGAGCCATGGGTTTTTGGAGACAAAATGACTGCTCTTATCCGATCTGCAGTTCGAAGGCGATATGCTCTCTTACCTTATTGGTAATGCTATTTTTAATTAGTTCAATATAAATGAGTCATATTGGTTATCAGAAAAAAAATTAATTAGTATTGCTTAATTTATCTGTATAGGTATACTTTATTCTACCAGAACGAGAAAACGGGTATTCCTCCCATGAGACCTCTGTGGGCTCACTATCCTGAAGACTCGCATACTTTCCCTATTCAAGATGAACATTTAATCGGTGGGTCTATAACTTAAATTAATTTGAATAAGATATTTCACATGCATAAACATTACTAATGAAATGACTGTTATTTAAATTCAATAGGCGATGCTCTCCTCGTTCACCCAGTGACTGACAAGGGAGCAACAAGTGTTCAAGTTTATCTCCCAAAGGGAACATGGTACGATTTCTACAACTACATTAAGTACGAAGGAGGAACACATACAATTAATGTTAACGATGATACAGTAAGTGTGCACTTTATTAAACTACTTTCGATTTGATGACAAGCAAATATAAAAATGTCTTGTAATTTGAATTTGTTTAGATCCCAGTTTATCAAAGGGCCGGCTCTATTATTCCCACAAAGCAGAGGATTCGTCGAGCATCGTCTTTAATGAGGCGTGATCCTTATACTTTGTTCGTGGCTTTGGATGATAAGGTTCGGGCGTTTAGTTGAAAATACTTTTGGTTTTTACGAGTTCTTGTATTTATCTTTTTAATTGTCATATTTAGGGAGAAGCTAATGGATCCTTGTATATTGATGATCAAGAATCTTACGAGTACCGTGATGGAAGTTATCTTTTGATTGAATTTGCTTTCAAAGAAAATCAACTTAGCGCAAAGTGAGTTAACTAAATTATTTAATTTGTTGTATTTAAACTTCAAATATTTACTGGATTTACTTCTGCCTAGGGTTGTGAATCCAAAATCAACTTTCGAGACTCCTGAATGGGTAGAACGAATTGTTATACTTGGTTATAATAAAAAACCTAAGGATATCAAAGTGACTAGCAAATGTAAGTGAATTTTAAAATTAATTACTATTTAACGATATTTATTAATTAAAAACTTTAATATATTTTTTTCAGCTGTTGGAACCGTGAAGCTAGAGTCTGAAGGAGAGCATCCACTTGTGATAAGAAAGCCAGCCGTATTAATTAATGAAGATTGGCAAATCAACATAAGTAATTGAAATTCGAAATAGAATTAAAACCGGACATTGACAGACGCGCGCTTTACTTGATAAGTCAGCAAACTCACTCATCCATACTCTAAAAATTATTATTATGATTAATAAGGACGCATTTGATTGATTGAATATCATGTAAGGAACTTTAATTGTTGGTTAATATTATTATCTTCTTAATTGTGAGCTATTTTCAGAATCGAACTTATCATGAAATTATTACTTTGATAAGTTTTTGCGGGCAGAAACACGTATCTACACATTTAGTTCTATGTGTTTTTCTTGTGTGTAGCAGCATTTGCTACATTCATTCCTAAGATCCGAAACAGTACATTCTCGATTAAAATTAATAATATATTTGTAGTTTTTATTTATATTCTGTGATTAATGTTTAAAAAAAAGTTGTGAGAGGGGAGTATAATTAATGTGAAATAAATAAATTATTATTTGAAATTAATTACTATTTTCGTATAAGAAAGATTTATTTGGAATTGCATTCAGAACTTAGCTTTTAGAATCTCACAAGTCAATTATCGTGTTTTTCTGTTGTTTTTTTTTGCGGTTTTTCGACAATATCTCGAAATCGAATCGACCTCATATTTGAAATTACGCATAATGTCAACTTTTTCTACCTAACTTTGGTGATGGATTGTAAACAAGAAAATCAAGCAGACGAAATATCTGTGTTGATACTACAAAATAATAAACAGACCGGGTTCCAATTTACAGTATATAATTCTAATTTGAATGTTTTTAAAATAAATATTCCAAACAATTGCTAATATATTTTGCAACAATTTAAATCATTTGACTCCATCTTTTCTAATCTTTTCGATATAATCGATGATTTCTTGAGCATGAATTTTATTTCCAACATAATCTTGTTCTTTTGGATAATGTAGATCAACATCTTTATCCCATTCCCAAAATATACGGCTTTCCATAGTCAATCTGGAGTTGCAGAATAAACAAAATAGATTTAAAATGCATAAAATATGTATTGTAACACGTAATTTTAACTTTAGCGATAGATACTCACACAAAATCTGCACTGCAGTTCGGAGGAATGTCGAACGTTGTGTAACCCTTGGATTTGTCGAAATAATATTTCTTTTCATGAGTCCGACTTATAGCCACTAGCCACGGGGCTACAAAATTTAATAAAATTGACCATTTGAAATTCCTTAAAATCAATCATTGTTTTCATGTATTAAGTCTAAACCTTTCGTCTCCTGGAGAAAGAGAATTCCTCCAGGTTGGAAGACAATAGAATTTTCTTCGTGTTCGGAAGTCGAAACTGGACATACGAGTCTTTCTGAGCCACCGCCACCACTTAACTTTCGATAATCTAATCTGCAATAATTTTATTAATGATACAAAAAGTTTAGAGTTAATGCATTTTCAATAGGTAACTAATTCGGAGAGTTAGGTTAATTTACTTTCGAGTGTTCGACAAGAGTTGAGGAAAAGTTTGACATTTGCTGACAAAAAAATTATTGGGTTAAATCGAGCATATAATAACACATTAAATCATTTAATTTAAATGTATTTCTTATTTAGATAATAAAAAGGTTCAACAAAGTAAACATTTACAAATGTTCTCTATCTATTTACAAATATTAAAAAAATTACCTGCGATCTATCCCATTTCAGTTTATAATTTAAGCAAACTCAAAATAATTGAAAGTCATTTTTGAAAATAGGTTTCAAGTTATGGAATTAAAAAGAATTCAGTCTTAAATACAACTATTTGTGAATTAAATACATAAAATGAATATATTTATGTATTAGTCGAACTTTGTACCTTCCATGAAATTGTTTAAAATCCTCCAAAGCTATCAACTCTTTTGCACGAAACGAGCCACACCCAGAAACTAAGAAGTTTTTATTCATTGCTTTCGCAAATTTTTCGCTCCATTGATTCCTATAAAAAAAAATTAAAACATAATTTTCTAATTTTCGTAAATTTTAAATAAATAACAATTGCTTTTAAATACGTATTTTGAAATAAATTTTCAAAATGAAATCAAAATATGTTTCATGATTTTTCGATTCGAATTTAATTTGATTTCAGACCTTTTTTTGGTAAATCGTGTGTTCGGAATTTATTTTTTAAAGCGTTTATAGATCAAGATGAATTCCCAGGTTAGAATTGAAAAAAAATATATTTTAACTTCTTAAAATTCACTTAATTTATAAATAACAATACAAACAATTGCTAACCGAATTGTGAGACTGAATCCTCGAACATCTTTACCCCCGAGGATGAGTGCATCAATTATATGAAAAGTTGTCGACTTCTTCTGATTTGGAAGAGTCCCATCGAACTCTGTAACTACTTCTCCGTAGACTAAAGTGTCACTTGACATTTCAAATTTTACATATGAAATTATGTTGGACAAAGGCTCCCATTTCCCATTGTCATATCGGAAGATTCTTGAGCGTCCTGTACCTAAATTACGAAATCAAACTTAATACATCTGTGTGATAATAATTAAAATCAGCTACAAGTGAAATCGGTTTAATAGACAACAATATTCACATTTAAAATCGATTTTAGACGGCAATTAATTCTCTTTTTTTTTTTTAGAAATTATAACTTTTTTCTCACAAAACCCAAATAATTAAATAATTAAATAATTCTTACTTAGGAAAAAGCCTCGATTTCGCTTAAAAGTAGTATTCTCAACAGGACAGCATTTCCAATTGTACGGATACCGAAATTCATTAGCTCGAAGGGTTGAGGTTAAAGATTTGTCGATACTCTTCTCAAAGTTATTATCTAATTTAGTTTGATAAAAGCCATTAAAATATAAATACTAATAATTTTTTCAGAAAAAACTATAATTTTGCAATATTAATTATACCAACCTTTACAATGAGTTTTATTTAAAATCTCATAGAATTTATCAAGAGGATTTATCAAACCATCTCGTCTTCGAACATTATCTGGAACATGCCAATATTTCAAGCATTCTTGTTTCGTCTCATGTTGTCTGTCTTCAGACAAATTTCTGTCGTTCCAGAAACACACGATTTTTCTTAGGTTTTGAATCTGTCGGATTCCGTTTCTAAAATATATTTATCATGCTTAAAACATCTGTAAATTATTTAAAGAACTTTCAAAGTTATTTGGATAAGTTTGTTACGATTTAGAAATATAAATGGGAACCAGATAATATTATACTAATATTAATGACTTAAATTATATCTAAATGTGTCTAATTTAAAAGCAATGAACTGAGTATTGACTCATTGAAGTTGAGTAATTAATTAGTAAGTAGAAATAATTACTTGATTAAATATTAAGTATATATTAATTACTTGATTAAATAACAAATCTAACTAGTTGTTTCAAGTACAAGAGTATCACATTGAAATAATTTACTGCTCTTAGATAATTTATTATTCTTACGAATTGTTTCCTTCGACAATGTACTTGAAGAAACGATCATCTTTATCTTTTAGTAAGTCCAAAGGCACAATTTCCAAAATGTCCTTATCCTCGTCGTTAATTTGACCTTTTAGAATGGTTAGATATATATATATATATATTTTAAAACAATAGAGCTTCGAAAAATACAATTTATAATACCTTTCCACGACCACATCATTTTATGGCATTCTTTAAGATAATCCACAACTGGTCTAATATCTCCTTTCCTCCATTTGCAAATGAGGTACCGTTCGGAATTAGCTGGTCGACTTGTATTCGGTTTCAATAAGGCAACTTCATGGAAACAAAATCTCATAAGATAGACTAAGCCTACGCTGAAGGTTGTGAATACGTCGAATAATTTGCAGATAAAATGACCCCCTATATGTAAAAGTAGAAGAGTTCTTAATTTGATTTAATTAAATTATACAGTTCAAGTATTTTATTAAACCTTTTCTTATAATAGACAAAGCAACCATAGCTTGCGACAAATACAATTGTCGACTTAGGATTTCCTGTATATTTTCCTGCCCTGCGACTGAGAATCCCTTCGCAAATTTTATTGTATATTTTTTAAAACTATTTCAAACTTTTTAAAATTCTTTGTAAGTGATTAAAAAGCATTCTTACGCCATCAGCCATGACGAAATGAACACCTAGTCCATCCGAATTCTTTAAGACATAATCGATGAAAGATTCACAGTTCTCTGATGAATCATATTGATTATTAAACTTTTTAAAAAAAATTATCATGCTACATATTTTATATAAATATACCTGGACAATAAATATCTCCGTCTCCCTTTGTGCCTTATTTATTTCGAAAAAATATCATTATTTGATTATTATTTTTTACAAATTTAAATTCAAAATGTAAAGATATTTAATTTACCATAATGTGGCTCAAAGCTTTCTGGAGAGCCTGATATAAAATCATGTAATTTGAAATCACAATCTCCCTTCAAAGTAAATCCAAAACCTTTGGCTTCCCAACCCTTTCTCCATAGTACATATCTATGAAAAGGAGAAGATCAGTGATTTTTGATATAGGATAATTGAGAAATTCGATTAAAATCTTTTAAAAAAACAATTATAATATGTTTTTCATTTTTCTTTCAATTTTTCATGAAAAGTGAAAAATTGGAAAAATAGCCCAGAATTTTGGCTGTATTTTTCAACTTTTCATCTTTCAATCCTTTTGAGAATATGAAATTTCAGTATTTATTTTTCATTTTTCAATTTTTCCTTTTTCAACAAATTTAGAGGTATGAAAATTCAGGAAGTGAAAAAGTTTATGAAATCATTTAATTCTTAACTTGAAATTTCAATTGCCAATCCTGAAAGTAGTGTAAAGTTAAAGGTATAAACTAACTCAGAAAATCCCCCAGGGCCAGCACAAATGTCAGCAAAGTATAATAGGTCATAGTCACTGATAACCTCTTCTCCATTTCTTGTCTTTGGATTTGTTATTTCAAAATCGAGAAGTTTGTCTATATTGGCCATTTTCATTGCAGCTCTATTCATAAAAATCCCTTTTCGTATTGTCTCGTATGGATTTGATCTGGACCTCGCTCGGAACAACTCTTGTTCCGTCATCTCGTCTAGAGCTGACTGTTTCATTTTAAATCTAGATTAGATTTCGAATTGAAGATGATTTTGATAAAATAAAAACTACTACCTTGCAAATTAAAATGAATTTTAATGTAATTGCATCAACGAAATTTGTCTCATCGTCAATAACCAATTTCTTCTTGCCGACTGTCAGCCACGACCTTAAAGTTTGTATGTCGGGCATAATTAAGCCTTCATCGGGTAATTTAATCCATTCTACTCTTTCTATAATTTCAACCGTCTGGAATAACAAAAATGTACTTATTGATCTGAATTTTTTAAGTAATTACATATAAGAAAGATATGTCAAACCTCGTTAGTATCTGCAACAGAGTTCCATTGGAGATAATCTGGGATTTCATCGTCGCCTAAATTTCGAGATTCGTGTCCAAGACCACGACGGCCTTTTCGTTCTTGGACTGAAATTGGTTCAGATATTCCTTGCTCTTCTTTTCCAAGACCTTTGCCTTCTCTGAAACCCATAAGTTTCTGAAAAGAATGTTAATATTTCTTTAAATACCGCAACATTATTAATTTAACATTCTTCTAAATGAGTTATTTAGGTTACCATAATCTTTGCAGCTTTAGATTCACCCCATCCCATTTGCTCTCCGGGTGGCGGAGACGCTTTGCGCTTTCGAGACCCTGAAGGGCCTGTTGTCTGGCTATTATTTCCATTATTACGGTGACGGTTTGAGTCATGTTGAACTTTTAATTTAAAAAAAATACAAACCAAGACCTATTAATCAATAAAATCTGAATTATTTTAAATTACTAAATGATAATAACCTACCATCATCAAAACGGTTTTTACGCTTGCCGTAATGATGGTTGTCTGACATTTTAAAGACAAGTTTAATGTTTTAAAAAACAAAGTTTGTTTTTCAGGTTTAAAGTAATTAGGTAATTGAATCGTCAGGTAAGACCGGGTTGAATCCAGAAAACCATCACACCTCTGCTGCTTGTTGATCTCATTAAAACATGGATGCTTATCATTATAATACACAGTTTCTATTTGCTATAATCAGGTTTGGCAATTTATCTTAAATGTCAGGTATAAAAATAAAATTGATTGCTTATCATTTCAGCATTTATGATTTGTTGGCATGTGAAACTCTGTAAACTAAGCTTTATATTAATGTCATAATATGTAGGTGGGGGTTTTTGTAAAGAAGGTAAACAGTAAAATTATATCTTTATGCAAATATTTAAAACATTTTTTGCGAGCAAAATCGGCAGGAACCAATCTTTTATTGTTTTTTACATTTACATGCATAACAAATTTTCAGCATAAATGGAAAAATTTAATAAAGATCAAGCCCTCCAATTTCCTTCAATTCCTTGAGGATTTGGAGCCATTCTACGAGTTGCCTCAATTCCATGAACAAATGTGTCAAATGCACTAGCTCGTTCTGGTTCCAAAGGCCGACGGTTTTGAAATACACTTCTTAGAATGCTCGTCAACTGTGAACTTTGATCTCGACGAGGCCAACCCCAATGTCTTTGTAAATCCTACAGAAAAAAAAATAAAAAATGTCGCAAAGAAAAATAATCTGATTTAAAATGCTCTAAACACTTGAAGAACTAAGAGTAACCAACATTGAAGTTTTCTGTTAACCGTTGAAAGAAATCAGGCTCATCTCCGAATTCCATAACCAATTGAATCCAAACCTCAAGAGCTTGTTCATACTCTCGAAGTTTGAAGTAGAAATAACCCTTAAGAAACTTGATTTGAATAGGGACATTAGAAGATGTAAAGTCAATCATTTCAATTTCGAATAAAGGTCTTATTCTATCTTCATTTTCGTGCAAATTTCTCATATACAATCTGATCAAGTCTAGTCGAGCTGGCAAATTTCTGAAAGGGCTCAAAGTAACTGCTGTTTCCAAAAACCCTTCAGCCTCCATCCTATCTTTTTCAGTGTTTTCCTAAAGAGTGAATTGTAATTAGTTAAGCAACATCGTTATTCAAATTTTTGTTTATTTAATACTTGGAGCAAAAACACAGCCATTCTGTGATTCAACCGACTGCTGTTGGGAACTGCGTCCAAGCCACTACGCAAAAATGATTCTGCAAGTTCTCGATTTCGGTATGGATATGGAAGAATACTTGAGAAGATTTTGGCAAATCCGTTCACCCAATTTTCAGTTGTAAATTGATTTTCTCTTTATAAATTAAACATATCATATATTTAATATGCTTTATAAAAATACGACTTATTGAAATTACGATTACGAACAGAGCTATCTGCCTTAGAAAATCAACGATCTCCACTTGGTCTCCAAAATGCTTTTGTGCAAACTGCAATGGAAATACCTGACGTGATCTGACATATTCTGCAAGAAACTGACAGGTTCGAAGCATGCATACTGGGTGCCCCGGATTTAGTTCATAAGCCCTTGCAATCGCTTCCTGTTTCTCTTCATCATTTGGCCCACTGGACCATCTGAGACCCTTGTATTTGTTAAGGTGCCATTCCCAGTACTGTGGATCTTGTTCGATTGCCTGGAAGTCAAAAGTTTGAAAAAATTGTTATAGAGTTTTTTGAAAAATAAAAAATAAAAAAATACCTGCTCTCGCATATGTAGTTGTTCAGATCGATGGAACTCTCCAAAGAAAATAAACTTGAGAGCAAGAACGAACCCCTTAGCTTTTGAATGAAGTTCCTCATATTTTTGAAGACTTTGAAAAGTGGCCAAAATATTTTGTGGCTCATGGAATTGAACTTTTGCTAAAAGTTCTAACGATTTGATTGCAAACAAAGCCCCTTCAAGACGTTCTTCAGTCTCTGCAGTTAGCAAATCATTAATAGCCAGGAATGCCTTGTATGTTCCAAGTAAGTTTTGCAAGTTTGCAATCTCTTCAAAAGATTCTTCTTCACGGTTCCTTATAATGTAAATCATGATAAGATTTATTCGTGTTCCAAAGACATCAGTGAAGACGTATGCAGCCGAGTCCATAGGAGGGTCTGAAGAATGGATGGTTTCGAAATCCGAAAGGACACTGGCTATTTTTGTCTCCGTTATGTCCGGCACTCCCGAAAACCATTGACAGTATCCTGGTTCAGAAATAATAATGTCTGGGAAACCAGATAATTTTTTCTGGAGGGCCGTGGTCACATTTTGGTTAGCCAATCTAAGATTTTCTAAAATATCTGCTAAATCTTCGTGGTCTCCCATAGTTTGAAATTGCTCAAATTACTTGTTTTTAACAAAACATATTCCATTAAAGTTTGGAACTATAAATTTGTCGTAGTAGTGTAGGTACAAAAACAGGATCTAAATAAGTGTTAAGGTATGTGATGCCATTACTCTTATCAAATCCTTTCGTGGTTATCATTTGATGGATATGGATATCAGTAACTGACTGACGCCAATATATTTATGAGTAACGGGTTCAGTTACAAGGCTACTGCACTTTTTTCATCAATTATATCATCACATGCAAAAAAAAATGTTAATCTGTTGTGTTCTATGCAACTCGACTAGTTCTTATCAGAAATAATGATTAACAGTGAATTTATTTTTTAACCAGTAAATAAAGGAATATTGATTTGACACTTATGTTTAGATCAATAAAGTTTCAAATCTTTGATCTCCAGTTTCAGCGACTCTGAAAATTCCACAGGTATGACCCCACATGATCATTCGATTGGGAGGTAGCCATAGAAGAATTCGTCAACTTCATCTTGCTCGTCATGTAGACGAAATACTTGTTCATTTTGGCCATTGGTGGCCTTA
>JAQGBQ010001046.1:0-13939 GCA_034698485.1 Vertagopus arboreus
AATTGGGTCAAGTTAGAGGGTCGGCGCAATACTAAAAAATGATGACCTTAATATTCTGCACAACATATAAAAAATTTAGAAAAATCCGTGGAAACCCAGTAACCCATCTGATCCGTGCGGGGTACTTAATGGTCTTTTTGACCTTTTTCCCTCAAAATATTTGGTTAAGTACGATCCAAATAAATATTATTGGCTAAAAAAATACAAACTTTTGGTTTAAAAATGTTTTTTGTTAAAGGCATTAGGTCCAAGTTTACGCTTTTCGAATTTATTCAGCTGCAAATTAGGGGGTTAATTTGTAAATTACCGTTTTAAAATGGTTTCAAATATTTTTTTGCGCAATAATTTCAGTTTTTTAAGAATTTTTATGAGGTCAAACACTCCAACAGGGTGTAATTTTGGTGATTTTTTTTTTTAAAAAAAAAAACTTTGATTTATTTTTAAATACATCTGAACCAAATAAATATTAGCTAAAATTTCTTTTCTAAGGAACTTCTAAAGGACTTTTCTAATTTTTTGTTTCCGAAATTAGATAACAAACCAGTTTGAATATACGGACTAAATGGTTCATTTGTAAATGATCGTAAATTTAGTTTGAATGGGTTTTAAATATTTTTTTTGCATTTTATAAGGTCAAACATTGAAAAAGGTGTAATTTTTTGTAATTTTTCTTATATAAATAAATACATGATCCAAATAAATGTTGGCTGTTAAAAAAGTGAACTTTTGGTTACATTTTTTAAAGGCATTAGGTCAAAGTTAGGACTTTTCGAATTTAAATGTTTCCTAATTAGACACAAAGATCCAAGCGTCTTATTTGTTTTTTGCTGACTAATGTTTTGAAAATTTTGCAATTATAATTTAATCACGTAATCAAGATCGTCGTAATCTATGGTTTTGTTATACTCAAGAATCATTTGTCAAATAAATGTCAACAAAATCTGTCATATCATTTTGCTATGTAAATATTTTGTTTATATGAAAATATTTTAAGCACAGTTACAATAAAAGTTCAATGTCAAATATTAATTTTAAACCTTTCATTTGCTCATTGAGCATTTAAAAGTTAATAAATATGAACTTTTGCCTGTACTAAAAATGATTTAATGACATTTGGTCAAAGTTAAGACTTTTAGATTTTATGTTTCCAAATTAGATATTGAAATAGGTTCATTAATTTCATAGACATGAAAACATACGAATTGGTTTGTTTATAAGAGAGTATTTAGTTTAAAAGGTTTTTAAATCTGTTTTTGAAACGATTTAATTTTTCTCATTCAAATTTTATGAGGTAAAATATTCAAAAAGGTGTAATTTGGGTGATTTTGCTTTAAAATTTTATTTTACATTCATGAATACTTATTTTTTAAAAGACATTCAGTGGAAGTTGGGACTTTTTGAATTTTGAATTTTTAAGTTAGGTCATATTTCGATTTATTAGAAGATAAGAAATTGTTTGTTTTTGTTTCATTTTGTTTACTAATGTTTTTTTTTCTTTCGTATTTAATCGAGCAATTAAAACCTTATAAAGTAATCATGTTTGTTTTTGTGATACTCAAGAATTAAATGTCAAATATGTTTTATCATATCAGCAAAATCGGTCCATACCAAATTGCTGTGTAAATATTTTATATAATTATAAAAAGAATAAAACATATGATAAGCACAGGTACAATAATAGTTCAATGTCAATGTTAAAGCTTTATAGACTAAATTTTAAAAAAAAAACAGCCGGAAAATATGCCAAAATGATAAGATAATGCATTTAGCAAACAATAATACATTATACAATGCAATGTTTTGTTCCTTTATCGGCAAGTGTTTATTGTTTACCTGTTCAATCTTCAAGTGTTATCGATTATGCAATTTCCGGTTAAATCGTTAACTTTATGTTAGCCAATAGTTATTTTTAAGCTGTTAAAAAATCGAATGAAAAACATAATTTTATTCAAAATTAGTTTATTCTATGAGATGAGTTTTTAAAATTTAAAATGCAATTTGTTTTCATTTTTCTGATTGAAAAAAAAATTTAAAATGCAATTTTCCTGATTTTTTAAATTTTAAATGCAATTTACTTTGATTTTCCTGATTTTTATTATGACGCAGTTAATTTACTCTTGCAAAATAAATTCATTTTATACATATTAAAATGCTCGCATTAATTAACGATTTATTTTTATAGTCAAGTGGTGTCATGTTAAGCAGACTTGGCTCAAAAATGTCATAAATATTAACTTTTATTATCCCATGATATACTGATATAACTTTTTGGTCATCCGATACTGAAGCATTTAATAGAACATTAATGTTAGCAATATCATATATCACGACTATAATTATCGTTAAAACAATTACTTTATCAAATGAGTTGAATACATGATGAAATCTATGAGTCACTGGACAAATATCCCATTATCAACAATATCTCATACATAATAATAATATTATTGACATTTTAACCACTTTGCATTCTAACCTATTGAATTTTGGGAGTTTGCATTTAGTAAGTATTGATAAGTGTTCTTGTGAAGAAGCAATTTTTAGAGACCTTGGATATTAATTTTGGAACAATAAAATTTCCTGCACGATGTGACAAATGTGGAATATAATATATCGATCGATAGCTAAAAGTTATTTTGTCAAAATGACACTATAAAATAAAAGGATTTTACTAGTTTAAAAAGAGCTAAAAGGTTTCAAAAGCAGATAAACTATAAGAACAAATCAGAAGAGATTGCATACCGGATTCAACTCAGGTTATAATTAAAGTTTATTACACAAACATTTAATTCTATGCATAAATAACAGATTTATTTAAGGGCAAAAAAGTCATAGGCAGTTTAACCTTGCAGAATTCTCTATGGTTAAATGCTGCTTCTAACTGTAATTCAAATTCTTAACTCTTACAGTATAAACTACAGTGCCTTTTTTGCTGAGACTGCCACAAATCTTAAATACAAAGTGCAAAATTGCAGATTAATAATAAATGATGAATTAGATTTTGGAACCTAGCCAAATTTGTTGATAACTTTTTGCATTTAAATCTTTCAAGTTCATAATACATATAATGCAGTTCTCGTCTTTTAGTGTTTAGCTCCATTATATTAGCTAATTTGTAATAAATTACAAAGCCATTTTAAACCGAATCTTACTCAGTTTTTTTTTTAAAAAAAATTGTAAGTAATTTTAAATTTTATAAATATTTTAAAAATAATTCCACTGGCTATCGATCAGTTTGCATATAACAATTGTATTAATAACATTTAATAAATGTGATCAATGATTAAAATTTCATTAATTACTAAATCATTAAATTACTAAATTAAATTACATTAACAACTAATTTTTTTTTAAAAATTTGAAATTAAATTTTCGAAATAAGTTCATAATTTTGATTTAATTCATGACATTATTTTCAGCTCATATTGAGACTAAATTGCTCGATTGCTTTTTGCGGGAAAAATATTTTTAAAATCTTGGTGGCTCGAACTTTACTCGAGTTGAGCTTATTTCACGTGTGTTTATTTTTATTTTAGCATCTTTTTGCGTTCGGAAAAATGTGAAAAATGTGAATTAAATACAAACTTTAATGTTAATCTGTAGGTTAATTAATTTGTTGTGATTACAGTACTAATAACTAGTAATTAAATTATTTAATTAACAACTTTATTCGTCGCATGCAGTTTCCTTGCGTAGCAAATCGTAAACAGTAAGTACAAAGTACAAAGTACCTTCTTAAAACTTAAAACCTTATTTTTATTGTTGGAGATATTGTTGGAAAAATACTCTTAAAACAAAAGCTCTTTGGTAAGGTCAAAGGTCAAGATTTAGGTTTTTACTGCTGCAGATTAAAGCTAATTTTGATGTTACAAATTTGAAATTTGAACTTTGAACGTCGTGCAAATTTTAAAGAATTCCAAAAATCAAAAGTCATCATTTTATTTCTGAAGAAAAGTTTGAAGCGAATTCAGGTTTGTTTAGACACTGATTTTGACAAGATTAAAATCTATTGTCAATTGTTGATTGTTGTGCATTGTAGGCTGATGAAATAAATTCCTTAATTTATATCGGATTGTTTTTTTTATATTATACCTTAGGGTTGTTCCTGCTTTGTTGCTGCTGCGGATTTGGATCTGAAGTCGTGACGAAATAGCTTATCGAAAATCAGCTGGTCGACTGTTCACGATAAGGTACGTAGGTTATATTATGATCACAAATGGGACTTGTCGAATTATCGAATCAATTTTTGATTCGATTATTCGTCCGGTTCGTTATCTTGAGCAAAAGTCCCATGTGTGATTATAATGAAAAGATTTTTAAAACCTAATTTAAAGTTATTATTTAATTGTTACTCTACAGGTATTTATTTGGAAGAGTTCTATGCTCGCAAAACCGGATGATGCCCGTTCAAATCGCAGATTAATTAGTGATAAATGATCTCAAAACGATCGCAAAGTTCCTTAATTGATCTTAATATTCAGAAGGAGGTATGTATTAATTATGAAAACACATTATTTTTAGTAACATATTCAATAAATATTTGATGGTTTTAAATTATTTATTATTATTATAGTAATTTTCAAAATGCGTGGAGCTGGGGACGTGAATCGTCGGCTAGTGAATCATGTTTTCCTTCCAATGGAACTTCCTGGAGAGAATAATCACCTGGTGGACGATGAGCACACACTCTTATCATTATTTAACGACGTCCTTCAAAGCTTTAACATTGGCTTTGACAGTGAATCTAAATTCACTAAAACCAAGATCACATTTAACACTTGGGAAAGTTGTGAAAATCTGGATCCACACCCCGTCTCTGAAGCAGTTAGATCGCTCAGTGCTGGGGAGACTTTTGCCCTTTACATTCGGGCTCAGAATTGTGGATTTATGATAACCGTATTAGAGAATTCGACGAGTCAAGATGATAAAGAGAATTCTGATGAAGGATTTCCGGATCAATTGGAATTTGCTGCTATTTCATCCTTTCCTGCGAGCCAGCCTTCGGGGAAAATTACGGAAGCTGAAGGATCTTTTGTGGCTACTTATCCTTATATTTCTGTTGTTGTTCCGAAGAGTCATATTCTTAATTCGAAGGCTTTGATTCGACAACTTCATGATTTGGATTTGATTGATGTCAAGGAGGCTGTTTCTACTATATTTAAGTCTGGTCATGAAGCTCCTGAAAAACGGGTAAATGGCATATTTTCTTGTACAAAGATTTCGATTTTTTTTTTAAAAAAATCTTCAATTCTATCTGTTCGTGCACCAAAATCTCCCAAAATACAAATAATTGTATATTTTAAGTTTAAAAGCTTATAACTTTTTCATAAATATTCAATTTAAAGCCAAGGTTCACCAAAATTTATTCTACTTTCTCTTGAATTCATAGTACTAAATTTAGAAGATATTCAGATCGAAATCGTGTTTATTGTATGATTTTGGACAGTGGAAGATGTGCTAATTTATATTTTGTGTATACTTTTTTTAGGACGTACCAGATCCATTATACATAAGCAAATGGATCACAGGAACACTAGCAGACAGAACAAGTCGAGCTGCAACTTCATTCGAGCTCCCAAGAGTCGCAAAAAAGATTCGAGATAATGTGATTTATGATGAGTCAACCCTACCCTTCAGAAGATCCGGTCTTTGGATGACTGTCAAAGTCGTTTTGCAAGTTAGCTTAACAAAGGAGCTAGGAAAGACTAACGGGCTCGTGTTGTACAAACTCATATTGATTAAGTTCATGCTCCGGTTTCTCAAAAATCCAGCAGCTAATGGCTATTCAGATGGTCTTCTTGTGGAGATGATGTCCAAAATTGCGAGGAGATCATACAAACTGGAGAAATTGATTAGTAAGAAGAATGTAGAGGCTTGGCTTAAAATCTCTTTTAATGAGTTGATGGAAGACGGTGCGAATATCCTGAAAACTGCTCGACACTATTTGAAGGTAATTTTTTAATTAAAATTACGAAGAAAAGTCGACCACAATTTCAGTTTCAATTTCGACATATGATACACGGTTTTTCGAGCATTTTTATTGCCAAAATCCATGTGAAATGACTTTTTTCTCTAGATAATGCTAAAAACTAGCGAAAAATCCAAAAAACTGCGTATTATTTGTTTATCTTGTTTCTAAATATTTTAATATTTTTGCTGGACATTAGAAATCATTTATGTTTTTTTAAACAGACTCAACTTCAAGATAGGATTGAGAAAGGAAAGAAGGATGCTCAAGTGAACCTAAGTAACATTCATCTTTATGTCAATCTGTCATTGAAAAGCTCTGGCTTTCCAGACTTGTTGAATGCTGACCAAAGTCTTCATAGCAAATTCCGGAAAATTGGGGTATGTGTATTACAAATCGTTGAAAATAATCAATAAGAATTTATTTAATTTTTCAATCTTTATGTTGATTAGAGAATGGTCGTCCCTATTCCTCCAACACCACCTCGACATCGAGCATATCCTGATGGCTGTGGACTTTTTGCTCCAATTAATTTTTCTTCCATAACAGATCTTGAAGTTGTGTTGTATGATTTCGAAAGGAATGTTTTGGATTGGGAACAATTCGTGAGCATTGCAGATGGAGGTTTGTTACCACAACCTAAATTAAATAGAGAAAATTGTGCATAACTATTTTCGTATTATTTATTACAGATTACATTTGGAACACATTCAAATTGTACCTGAACAAGGCAAAAGTATTTTACAAAGGAGATGCAATTGGTACATCTAGGATGATCATAACTCTTATGAAAATCGTGCAAATTTGGGATAGCTTGGTGGTTCAAAGGTAGCTGAACATTACTTTTATTTAATTTTGATTTTATAAATTAGATTATAATAAATATATATAATTTAGGTTCCCACTGCTGCTGCAGCATCGACCTGGTGTAGATGTAACAACTTTTACAGACGATTTACTCATCCCCGGAAGAGAAGATATGTTATTGCTCAACAGCTTGGAGAGTTATTTTGACAACCGATTGCGACAAGCTATTTTCCCCTCTTTAATCGAGGAAGCTCATGTAACACCGAATTCTTATTCCGCCCGACATGCTCTACACGATAAGAAGATGACGGAAGTTCGAATTCATATCGAAGAATATGGTCGTCAGCAAGCGGCTAGTAAGCTTGCGGAAGTTAAGCAGGCACGAGTTAATTGTGAACAACTAGAAGCGGAAATGAGATGCCTTGAATGCTGTTATGTAAATGAGGAATGGAAGAGAAGGTAACTCACTTGCGGTCGGGTTCTACTTGGTTATTGGTGGACCTAAAAAAATATTTCGATTTTTTTTTTAAATCAAAAAAGTTTTTGAACTGATTTAAATAAAAACAAAAAAAAACTTAGAACCACTTTTTATACGTCCACCAAGTAGATAGAACCTGACCTTAAAGTTTGTAATTATTTTATTATTTTATAAGAAAAACTACATGTTTTTTATTTATTCTTATAAGGCATGATCCAAAATGTAAGAAGTGCAGAATAAGAAAAATTGAGAGAAACATGAAAGTGCAAGTTTATGAACATCCACTTCCCAACGGTCCTGAATGTGCTAGCGCAGTTATCTTTGAATTGCTAATACCGACACAAATAGCTATTCTTCGAGACTTGATCTTTCTACTAGGGATGGAAACGACACTGGTAAACCCGACACACTATCCTGATCTTTACGGACCATGGTCAGATTATTCTCAAGTCAAAAGTTGCAATCGTCGAGAAAAGCAGTTTATTGTGGATTTGATGAGCACTAAAAAGTTGTTTTTGAGCACGCATTACAAGGACTTACATCCCTTGAATCCAGATTCTGATTTTGTCCGTCCGAATGGAATGAATTGCTGTTTTGCAGCTGGGAAGGAAGTTATACTTCCGATAACAAGATCACGGGAATCTATTAAGAATCGCTGTACTCTTAAAGTTATTAAGAAATCTCGATATTCAGGAATGCAGGTATGAAACATTATTTTGATAACCATATTTCATGGATGATTTAAATAATTTTAATGAATTGTACCTTAATTGAATTGTA
The DNA here is from genome assembly GCA_034698485.1 of Vertagopus arboreus. Classification (NCBI taxonomy): domain Eukaryota; kingdom Metazoa; phylum Arthropoda; class Collembola; order Entomobryomorpha; family Isotomidae; genus Vertagopus; species Vertagopus arboreus. Next base: position 8,034 of record JAQGBQ010001046.1, read on the forward strand.
ATTTCAGTGGGCTATGGACGGAAATGTTTTCACTACAAATGAAGTTCTTGCAAGACAGAATGAATGTAAGAAAGAAAATATTAAAATACAAAAATATTAAATGAGTCATATCAAACGATTTTTTTTAAAAATATGCAGGTCACCCGGATTTGTCACTAATGGAATTCGTAGAATTTGGAAGCCTCCGATCAGAAGTGTTCCTTCAATGGAGAAACTTGCTCAGAGCTCTAGTTCAATGCAGTATAACACTTAAAGAAGAATCCGTATTTCAATTGATTTGTCAATCCATCTGGCAAGCTGGGCCTTTCTCCGGATTCGGAGACAGCAGAAGAGCCCATATTGACTTCAAGTGTGCCGTATTCACCGAAGAATTCTTACACATATTAGAAAACATCCGAAAACGACACGTAGACAACTGGAAAGATCATTATGTCTTATTGACAATTATTTTCATCGCTCAAAGAATAAGTGTCTTGGCTCCAGAGGCTTCTAACCGTGTGGCAAAACTACTTTCATCTTGCAGACAAGATGCGATGACTTGGTCGATTGAAATTCAAAAAATTCTGTCCACATTGTCCAATTCTCCAAGAGCGGAAGTGGACCTTTTAAGAACGAAGTTAATTGAAGTCAATGTCTGCTGTGCATTGACATTCCGTTTGGATGATAAACGAGAACTCTCGGGGCTGGTGGCATCAGGGGAATTCAAAACGTGGTTACTAGCATCTGCCAAAATCCATGACAATTTAATCCTCTTAGGCCCTGAACACAGGCCTTCGACTACACTCCGTAATTTACTGAGAAGAGTTGCGGAAACTGGAGTTTATATTGAGACATTCATCAAGAAAGCTATTAAAACGACTGATCTGTTAACATCTTTTGTTGAGTCTCATTATTCTGAAGGAGCACTCTGGAAATCGAGAAATGTGAATGTGTTTTGGGATTTCTATGAGACGGACGAGCAAGTTTATTTCTGTGATATTTATCCAAATGAATTTACTGGGGATCCTTCACGAATTCAGATGGATATAATTAAAGGACGGTTCTTAGTTGATGGATGCCCTGTTGGTTATCTTCCTTCTTCTATTGAAAATCACTCGGATTTCCAACGTGTTTTTTCTACCAAAGTAATTCAACTTAAAATGATTGCAATATTTATTAGAAATTTAAAAATTAATTTTGTTTTTTTGTAGTCGTTCGAAGTACGAGCTAAAGCCTTTCAACAGGTTTGTGTGACACTTTAAATATTTTCTAAATGTACGAAACAAAACAGTTTTCTATAATATTTTTTTCTATATTGAATAGGGACGTATGATAACAAACGACCGATTTAAGGGATCAGCCTATTCCTTTTATTTGGATGCACACAACACCTTGACTATAACGGAACACAGGGAAAATGACGTGGAATTGGAATTAGTGCCCCATCATTTTTTCAAGAACAATGTTCCACATCTGCTGATTAAGAAATATACCCACTGGTACAACAACAAAAGCAAGCAGTTCGAGTTCTTCTATCGTGATCCGGAAACAGTGTCGAAACTTTCTTTGGAAAAACCGCATTACATTCTAGAATTAAAAGACCGAATGCTGTACCACATTCCTGGAAGGGAACGAGTGATTGTTGATCCGCATTGCCAGGGCTGGAAAAACGTTGTGCAAGTTATAGAGAGATTGGAGCATTATAAGTTTATTAACTTGTGGAATAATTTGGGTGATAAATCGTATACTGTGGATTTACCACGAATGGGACTTCAGGTGAGTTCAGAAAAAAAATCAGTCACAATTCCCCTTTAAGAAAATTTAATAAAAATTTACATTTTTTTTTGTAGTTTACGGTACGAAATGTGAATCGAGATGATTACAAAGATCGTCGTCGACACAATCGAGGAAACGCCCTTGGAGAACTTTTTTCAAAAGAATATCGAGGAATGAGAGTTAGCCCAAAGCAAGAAAGTATTGAAACGCTGATTGGATTTAAGTCAGGACTTCTTCTAGAAGACGCTGATGTTAATAGTACTGCTAAGATGAACTCTATTCTGTTGGTGCCACATGGAAAGATTTTAGTTACTGAAGGACGAATTTCAGTAAATGTCGATGAGATACGGTCTCCTCCATTTTTTGCTTATGAAAGTAAGATTTAATATTATTCTACAGTATGTCGCAAAAGCGTTCAGAGCCTTGTAAAAAAAAACTTTTGACAGGGCTAAATTTTGAAGCTAGAGATCTGAAAAAAATCAAGTATATATTTTTAAGTCTATTTTGTAGTTATAAACATTTTTGAAATTTTGAAATTTCGGATAGGGGTCAAAGGTCAAGCCGAAGACCAAAAATGTCCAAAATCAACTACACCAAAAAAAATTTTGCTCAAGAAGCCTTGAAAAGCTGAATAAACTGATTTTTATACTCAAATAGGAATTTTTCAGATGTTTAGCTTCAAAATTGTTACATGGGGCTGAACTCATTTGCGACATAGTGTAGATATTTATGACATTTAAATGTAAATTGTTTTATAAATCTAATCAATTTAATGAATTCTAGTTGATTCTAAGCTGAAGCAGTTGAAAGCTGGAGAAAGTCGTGCAGGATGGGTATTTCTAGCTTACCTACATGCGATGTCAAGGTATTGTAAATATATACTACGAGCGGTTAGGAAGACGAAGTTTTTTTTTCTTAACAAGGGTTTGATTTTAATTTTACCTATTTTTTTCAGTCAACCAATTGTAGACCCTTTCTTAGGATGTACTGGAACGGAACGAGCGTTGCAAATTCTTCAATCAGCTCAAAGTTGGTCTTGTCAACCTTTGGATACAGAAACAAGGAAAACGTTGAAAGAAATCGCTAAATTGTCACCAATTCGTGAATACTATCCAGCAACAATGAAAGTAATGGAGACAGTGAAATGGGAATTCCCTCCTCATGTTTGCCATGACGCGTTCCAGCTGATTGTCGAGAAGCTAATGAATGACAGCGAGCGACTTCGTTTCTTATTCCCGGATGAGTCAGGGCCTAAAGAACCTATTGAGTTTCGAAGTGAACGAGAATTATGGTAAAAATACTTTATTTTTATAATAGACTATGATTCACATTTTTTTTTAAATTCTTCAATTTCAACATCATCGCAATTTAATGCAGTTTTTGAGATAATTACAAAAAACTCGAAAAATCACTTTTTCATACTTAGAAATTCTAGAACTTTTTAACTAGCGTTTACATTTTGACACGCTAAAACCTTTAAAAATGTACAATTCTTTTGAATACTAATATAATATTTCATTTTATGCGTATTGTTTTGAAGATAATTGCCAAAAACTGTGACAAAAATACAAACAATTAGCATATTTCATTTCTTAACTTGAAACATTTTTGATTTTTTTTATAGTATACGAGGATATTGGAGGAGAGCTGCAGTGAGTACTGAATTAGGAAGAATTAATCCAAAGTTTGATTCCGAATTTGATGAAAGTCCAATGGTCGAGAATGTTCATCCGTCCACGTTCGATTTGAACTTCATGGAGGAAGAGATGACTACAGTATTAATGATTTCTCAGATGTCTCATGAGGCTAGCTATTCAGTCTCTGCTGTGACTGGAATGTTGAAGAATTTATTTTTCAATGGGAAGGATTTAAAAGGCATTATTTCTGACGAGGGACTTCCAATTAAGGAAGGAATACACTGCTGGTCTCAACTAGACTTTCGACAGCATTGGTAAGATTTAAAATTTGACTGTTCTAGTGATGTCGCGCGAATTTGTGTCTGAAGTCGAATACTCGACTCGAATATTCGACTAAACGATTCGTATTTGAAGTCGAATACCAGATTTTCTAATGCAGTCAAATGAAATTGTAATGCAAGAATTTTTTGATGATTTGAAATAATTTAAATACATAATGCAGTTATAAATTGTAAAAATGTAGGCAATTTAAAAAAAACTTAAATTCCGGTTGCTGCTGGTTAAAAATACATAAGTGTGGAATATCGAATAGTTTGTGGCATCACTAGACTATTCGTATTTTGAAATGGAATATAATGAAATGGAATGGTATTTTAATATTTTTTTTGTCTTCTAGGTTGGACTTGTACAATTTGGCTAGACGAGTGAAGCGAAAAGATTTGCGATCTGAATGGACCCTGTTGTTAACTTATTTGGCCTTCCGAAAAAACGACCGCGTGCATCTAGATCATCTCAGATTGCTTCAAACAGTGTCAGTAAACCACGACATATTTTCAAACATCGAACCTCCCCAATTTGAAGAATATTCCCTAACCAACGAGACCAATTTCAAGCGAGAAAAGATAATCGAAGTTCTCGAACGACATCAATCATCATGGGAATCGTATTTAGATAAACATGTGTCTGAAATGGAGTGTTTTGAAGACGAGCTTCAATTCGCAGCTAGGATGCGACCCGAGCATGAAAACATTGTTCACTCTCAAGCATCTGAAATCGCTGATATTATAACTGAAAAGTGGCCGATTGAAAACTGTGACATATTAATGGAAGGCTTCAAAGAAGATTACTCTGAGAAATGGGATGAAATTGACTTTAGAAGAGCTATGATGGAAGTGAATATATTAGTGAAGAATTGGTACAGAAACAGACATCTTTACCACTTTATTATCGAAGTTGAAGACAACATTAACAAACTAGCGAGTCGTGTAAATTTACATACAGTTTTCAAAGATACAAGGAAATCCCTTACAAAGTCCCATCATAATCGAAGGGATTTGGAAGATGCTTCACAACAGCAGTTATTCGTTGTGGATATGCGGGACATTCTTTTATCAAAAGGGGATTTGTTTATCGATGAAGAATTGCACACTAAAGCTCGTGATATATTTAACGCCCGTAGGAAAAAAGAAAGTCTTACCTCTAATAAAGAATTGAAAATGATCAAGAACAAGGAGATCGAGTTCCCCTTAGAGATTGAAGAAGATTGTCCAATTTTACAAGAATATATGAGAGATTTAAAGGATAGTTGGGATATATTTCACCGAGAAAATTCAAAGTCGCTTCGAGAAGCACAAAGTAGTCCGGATTTGGATTTAAATAAAAAGAGCAAAAGCAAATCGAGGGTTAATCCATCTCAGGATAAAATGTTTACTGAATTGACCACGGATTTGAGGAAGAGTAAGCGAACCGTTTTGGAGTATTGGGAGAGAATTAAGGAAGTGTTGAGGCCAATTGAACCGAATCCTGTACTTACTCCTGTTACGAAGCAGTTGATACATGCCGAGCTTTTCCCTAGGATTATTCCTTTGACGCTGCTTCCATTAATTCTGGATAAGAAACCACCAGAAACGAGATTTATTGGGTACTTGAAGAATCTTGTTGGGGCTTATGCTGTACTTTTAACGCTGGAGCAGAAAGCAGCCAGGTGTGTGAGATATGGAGCTAGAGGAAAGAATTATGCAGAGGTGGAATTAATGACTGAACGAAAAAATAAAGGTAGGATTTTGGATAATGTTGAATTATTTCTGAAAAATCTATAGTCGTTATAATAAATGTAAATGTTTATTAAGGTCATGAAAATTGGAATCCTGCCAAAAGGCCATCCTGGTTGCTCTTTGAAATAGAGATGGACTTGGTAAGTTAAACAAAAATATTAAATATTCTAGTAAAATCAGCTTTATTATTGAGGTTAAACCCCTTTATGGGAACGCTGTTTGTCTGTCTGGGACGAAAGAGTTCGAAGATGAGCAAAATTGGTCATTCGGGATCAAAAAGGTCACGAAATTTTAAAGATAACATAGGCATAAGGGAAGTGATACAATAATTTTCCTGCGCCTTCTTAGTTTATATACCCCCACTGCCAATGTGAACCCGAAAGCTGCGATATAAACTACGATAAAATATAAGGTTTCAACCTTTCGCTATGCGTTTTAACGGTTTATTTAAACAAAGTTT
>JAQGBQ010001047.1:0-13909 GCA_034698485.1 Vertagopus arboreus
GGGGTTTATTAGCATCCAAGTCTTTTGTACTACTATCTCCTTCATCCCTTTCATATTATTAAATTGAACTTTTTTTTAAAATAAAAAAAATGAAATACAACAACCCTAGTTTTTATCCATTTTTTTCTTCTTTCTTCTTCTCAGTTCTTATATTATTTGGATAGAGGATGGATTAGTAAGTGAGATGATAAGGATGTTTGACAGATGAGGCGGGAGGGTGTTGTTTGTATATATAAATTATAATAATGTCCTCTACGCACTCATAATATCCGTATAATATTGCATAGTGGATTGAGAGGGAGATTTTTGTGAGTCTTTAGTTGACGGGAGTTTTGGTGTATATAATAATATAGGGTGAGGAATTAATAAATTCGTTGTCGTTTCATTAGTCCCATGTGTGTTGTGTTGTACCATAAACGGGGAAAATGATATCATATTATTCCTCTGTGGGAGTCAGCCTTATCAAATTAAACTGTTCGTAATCAAGCATAAAAGAGATGGCTTTTCATTATTTCTCCCGTAAAACTCTTCTCATGTTGAACTTATTGACTGACTCTGACACTCTTCTCTGCTGAGTCTTTGAGTGACGGGGCAATTGATGACCAATCCTCGGTCTCGTATAATCTAGAGCTGAAGAAACGAGCTAATAAAATACACTTCGTTCTGCTGACAAAGACTAAATCCTCTCTGCAACAATTCTCTCGAAACTGACCAGCAGACTTTGGTGTCATAAAAGCACAAATTGGTTCAAAATGAAAGACAAATACAGACACTAACTGAGCCCAAGAAGATAGAAAGAGAAAGGAGTACAAATATGAAATAAATCCTTTATATAATATATTATATATAGATTCTAGAGTCCAGAGTTTAGAAGTAAAGGAGGATGAACGGTAGATGATGAGTAGTAAACTAGTATCAGAAGCCAAATAGGTTTATATATAAATAAAGTTTTATACTTCCGACTCATCCATTCGGACATCTTCTTATCATTTCTCTACCACTCTCTCACTGTATCCTTGTCTCGTTTTTGTTCAATCTTCACTTTTTATAGCTCTGTCTACTTTTCATATCATCCTATAAACTTGTCCTAGTAGCAAGAAAAGTGAAGAAGAAGAAGAAAGATTTTTTGTGTCAGAAATAAAGGGAATAATATAAGAGAAGTTCTGAGTGAAAGCAAAGTGAGGAGTGTAGCAAACATGACCAATAATTGCTTGAACCGAGTCAGAAATAGAAGGAGATTTGGTGTGATACAAGTGTAATGGTTTTAAGATGATACCCAAGCCGAGTCAGTAGTAGTGGAGATGAGAGGCAAAACGAGTGTCAAGAACGAAAAACATTTGTGGCTAATGACTCCTTCTCTTCATTAATCAACATTAATTCCCTCACACACAGCCAACACAATTCCCTGCCTCGATTCCCTATTATACTTTTCATACTCAACTACTCACCAAGCTCTAAAACCTAACAAGACATAAGAATTTATAAATCATCAATTTATCCTAGAATCCTAGATTTACTTTTTTTTTTAAATCTCTTTTTGTATCTATTCCGAAAAGACGTTAAGAAATTTGGAGTAAAAAAAATTAAATGAGTATTATTTTATACTTTAAACAGCATTATATCAAACAGATTGACCAGGTCATTAACCATATCACCTTTCATTGTAATCGTAAAGAGATTAACGTTATAAATTCTGATATAATTATTAGTACATTTGTAGCCTCTTGAGTAGGTTTGAGAAAGTCTTGGAGTAAAAGTCTATGAAAATGATTTGAAATGAAGTGAAGAGCCGATTGGTGTAATACCTAATAGAATTAGTGAGGTGCTTTGTAAAGGAAATTAAGAATAATTTGTAGTAAAAAGGATTAGATTTGGTGGATATTTTGATAGGATGAATTTGATGGCACAACTGATGATCAAATTAAGTTTGAGAATAGGATTATTAGTAGTAGAAGCCACAACAGAGCCACTACTGGATACTATGCATTGTGTATTATGCATGTTATTCCGTTTTGTTGTGGATGAATGAAGGGATCTTTGGGATCTGGGCGGATCCTTCATATGAAAATGTAGTTTAAATAAAGCCTTGACGAGCTTAATCGCATAGCTGTGTAATTGGATGTGGGGTGCCTCTAATTCCACTTCATTTCTCTGATAGCAACAGACCAAAACTGCGGATATCCGCATATCCTCGTCTTTTACTGGAACTTGCACAGCCTTAAATTTCATTGCTCTACTCCTCCCAAATGCTAATCATTTATTGTCTCCAGAGAATTCCTTCTTGTTTTATCCCCATTTCACTCCCTCTCATGATGGTCATATCATATAGAAAATTATATTCACTTCTGCAAAACCCAGTTGTTACTCTGAATAGTCTCTCTCTCTCTTTTGCCTTGGCAGCGGTGGTAGCAGAGAGAAGAAAAAAAATCATGTGCATTATTTTATTGCAAGATTTATATTAATAAAATACATATAAAAACTATAGACATAGGTGGTATTTTATATCTTGCATGCATGATGCAGTGGTTTTGGTTACTTTAGTCAGCTTTCACTTTCTCTAAAGCCGGTCCATGTCCATCCATTATTTGTCTCCCTACCGATTTCATTGAAATTCACGCATAGATTTCCAACAGCTGTGATACATTGTCTCATCATCCCTTGAGGTCTGCTCATCTCTCCTCAAGTATTATTCTTTGCCTATATTTGTTGGCTATCATCGGCATCATTATCATTCGGCTGTCCCATCGTATGCTTTATATATTGTGTCTGAATAGCCATTAACACCATACAAAGCTAAAGCTATAATCCTATGTTTGAAATTACTGCATGTTTCTAAAATAATGGTGACTTTATAGAGAAGGGCACAGCTGTCAAATGTGGGTCTCTATCTATCCAACTACAACAGTAGGGAAGGTAGTTGATATCTGTGAATTTCCCATAATTATACTTAAAGAACACAAGGGCTATTATATAGCCGTTGGCATAATGTTTAAATAGAAGCGAGCAAGAAGTAGTAGTCTATGTTGAGACTCTTGTGTTTATGAACAGTGAGGAGGAAAGGAGATGATCAATGGGTGTTCCATATGAGCTAAAGAGCATGTAATTTGCAAATACAAGGCATAATTAGCCTTGATTACACCCTCATAAGAGAATATATAGTTAAGAGATAGGTCTTTATGACAAAGACTTTAGTTTCTGTCCTGCCTTGTAATAAGAGAACATGATTTACCGCAGGAGAAGAACAAGAGTACGTTCCACTGTTCTTTCAGACTTGTACTATAAAAGCTGGAAGAGATTCTCCAGTAAATTTCCATGAAAGAAGTTCTTAGAGAGAGAGAGAGAGAGGCAAAGATTCTGGAATGGCTGTTATTCTCCATTAGATTCGTGTAAAATTAGGTCTGATAAATGTTTGCTATGCAGACAGAGGAAATGTAGCGGGTCTTAGTTAAAGTCTTTAGTTGGCATTAGTATGGGTGGTCTTGTATGAATGCTATATGCCATTATGATTTTAAGAAAATTATTGCACTCCACTCGACTCTCTTCCTCATTTCCATTATCTGGTAAATTAAGCTGTGAGTGAGAGACTAATATGCCAGCCATTTTCCTTCCATGTTTTTCCCATTAGTAGAATGAACTAGCTATTTAGCCAAATAGAAGGACTTTGTTGAATAAATCCACTCATTCTCATGTTTTGTCGCCCAATTTAATTCACCCTTCATCTTAATTAATGAGTAATTTGTCTTATTTTCAGGTCTGGTTCCAAAACCGAAGAACAAAATGGAGGAAAAAGCATGCAGCTGAAATGGCAACTGCGAAGCGAAAGCAGGAAGAAGCTGAAGGGCTTTGTGACGAAACGTCTGACCAGGATGATGATTGTGTTGACCTAATAGATGATCACCATTTAAACAAAAGATCCAAATATCATGACGACTCTTCTGACCATCATTAATTAGTCGTTTTTAACCCGCACAGGGAAAGTTACCGGGAGGAAGGATTATAAATATCAGAATGATTCAGCAACAAAGAGAACCTTCCTCAGTTTTTTTAGATAAATATTATACAATGTCACACACAGAAGAGATGCATAATCATCATCATCGCCACTAACTACTAACATCTGAAGAAGAAGCAGACACGCAGCTAGAGCTGAAAGCAACAAAAGTTTTAAAGCCATTCCAAGTCCTTCCTACTCTACAGAATTAGAAATACGAACGAGTGAGGTCCTCTTGTCACCGCGGTTTCAATCCAAAGACTTTTATATATCGTTTTATTTATATTTTAATCCGTTATTAGATAGATTTTAAGAAAATATGATCGCCATTTAAGACCATCGGTTTTACATTATATTCATGAAGAGTAAGGTACGAATTTACGCATACTGGAAGAAGCCATGATCACTTTACAATATGTATTATTAACACCATTTTAGCCTATTAAAGTACTTAACGAGTTTTAAACAATACTCTGCTTGCTAGGTATATACAGGTTCGATCCGTAATTAAAATTTTTATTGATTCAATTTACCCATCAAAATAACATATGCAGTTTTTCGTAATGAAATTGTAGTTAAATCCAGATAATTTCGGAGCTAAAAGTTTATTACTATTTAACAAAGTGAATTCCCTCGTGCTACAAATTGTATCTACTGCTGTCTAGTGTTTTTTTAAAAATATATATTCTACGTACGACGACAAGCTTATAAGATTTCTGAAAAACGTACAGGGTCCATTTTATTTGCATTATAATATTATTATTTTTTATTACATTTGTAGCCAAATAATAAGATATGTGCTGTATTTTTCGTCCTGTTATTTTATCATTTTTATTATTCCTAATCTAGTACTAATTATTACTAATTATTATATATTCAGTTATAGTTGAGAGAGAGCGGATAAAATGATTAATCTTAAATAATTGTATCGATATGATAATATTATGGCCATTGTGGCAATCAGTGTGCAAAATATCCCTCGGGGGTATATCTCTTAATATAATCTCCTGAAACGCTATATGTGAATAATAATAGCAATTGTAGAGAAAAAGCTTGAAGGAATAATAATAACAATCAAAGCTACTTATTGTTCTGAAAAATATTTCATAATTATTTATAAAATCATCATTTCATTTTCTACATATAAAACTAACATAAAAATTAAATCCGGAAATCGAGTTCATTTTCCAAAAAAAGGTTTTCTTTGAAGCAAATTGTTGGTTGGTTGAAGCATACATGTGTAAGTCTGAAGTGCAAAGATCTAGAAATTTTTAGCGAGATGAGATACACACGAAGGTAAATTGCATTCTTATCTACACATGCCATCAAAACTTGTTCAGTTAAAGATATGCGAGGAGAAGATGGAATGATATAAAACGGGATGAAGACAGAAGGGATGTTATTTGTCCTGAAAGTGAGTCGGATTATAGTCAGGCGGGCTATTCTACTTCACATACTTTTTAGCTTCTAGTCTTTTCCTATTCTTCTTCTCCAGTTTTTCATTCTCTCATCCTTTGAGAAAATAAGAGATGAAATTGACATGAGTTTTTGGGGAGATGAAGCTAAAATAAGGTTGTTTAACCATGCGGTAGAATAGAACAAGTCTTTCTTTATTACTCCTATACATTATTATCTCACAGAATCTCCCTTGTTGTTCTTCCTTTCATATACATACACACAACAAAATGTATTATTATTCCTTCCAACCTCTGGATGAAATGGAACATGGAAGTAGGTAACTCAAAAACTCAACATTTTGCAACCAAGAAAAACAAAGACTTTTCCTTGCATATTATTTTCCCCTGACTTACATACGAAGAAGAAGTTTTGAACATGGATGATACTGATACTGCTGATAGAAGAAGAAGCTCTGGCCTGGTGTGGTGAAGTCTATTATAGAATGTGTCTTGAGTTTACTGCTAGAAGAGGTAGGCTGTTTTGCTGCAATCAAATTGGAAGATAGGGTTGAGAGATATAAAATACTCGTGGTTCATCTGTCGTATTCAAATGAAGCTTGTTTTGCATATTGATTGTTCAGGGGTAGAGAAAGAGAGAGAGAGTAGCTATTATGATCTGTTTCACGGGCCCAAGTACACTCTTACCAGTCTTTAGTTACATCAAAAACTCAATACACAACACTCATGCATCACTTTTTTTTATTACTTTTCAACCCAAATTCATCTCAACTACCGAAAGGATAAAATAATTATTACGAGTCTTGTGTATACAGTCATAATAATCCCTCAACACAGCTTGCTTTTATTAAACCAATTTATGGACACATATAGAATGTGCAATCATTTCCATTCTTTTTAAACCAAAAACCTTCATATTCTATAAGGCTTTAATACCTTCTATAAACTTGCTTATTATACCACAAAAAAGGAATCAGGTTCTTAAACGCCATTTACATTTTAAAAAAAAAAAAAAAAACTTGAAAGCCTCTTGCATTTTGCCAGCCGGGTTTTATATACATTCATCTTCAACTTTTCATAATCATTATTAATTTCCGCAGCCTTCACTTATCTCCTCTTGTTTACTACTTTGTCATCCCATAATCTACTAAAGACTGGATCGTCATGTTATAGTCTGACAGATAGTTTATTGCTTCGCCTTTTAAAATTAATCACCCACTCAACCACACTACATCCATATTTACCTAGTATACAAGACTATAATTTAAATAGTGAATAAGCTACAGTATTGCTGGCTTTTCAAACTTGGAATAGCTTTTCGATATTCAATTCTGTCAGCTATTCTTTCCCCTTGCTCTGCATAAAAGTTATAGGGATCAGGTCAACGGGATTTCAGAATGGTCACTACTGTCAGCTTGTAATTGTTTTAGATGGTAAATTGCAGTCTTATGAAAATCCAGTTTATGGTGAGTTATAACATGTAAGAATCAAATACAAATTCATTTGCATTGTTTCTGTATCATTTTATAATATAAGTATTTCAAGGCAGGAAAGCAAAAGTTTATTTCTCTTCAATTTTTTAAAAGACATACACTAGAAAAGGTACTTTTAATATTGCATGGAATGAGTGAAATAATTATTTTGTAGTCGTGAGCTCCTCAGAACTCGAAAAATTGTTTAGAATAATATTTTGTTAATTGACATCCAAACACATACATGAATTTTATGTAGGGTCATCAAATCAGGTGGTTCTGTTAAGAACCTCTTATAGAATATCATAAATAAGGGATTAAGATGGAAGAAGAAAAGAGCACAAACCCAGGAATATTATTACAGAGAGAAACGTTCAAATGATTATGATTGATTCTATAATGGTTTAAAAGTATAAACTCTGACGAAGTAAATGAATGGGATTTGAAGAGCCCAGGATTTTGAATTATGATTTGACAAAGAGCGTAAGTTGTTGTTGTAAAATGTAAGAATAATATATATGTATATATGTATATAATATACATAAGAAAATGTTTATGAATGAAACGGAAGAAGGTGTGTCCTTGGTATTAAAGATATTCTCAATTGACTGCTGAGAATTCAGGTGGTCAAAAGACTCGCCGTTGATTCCACCTTCACTAATCCATGACTATCCAGCCAAACAGGTATTTAAGTCATCCATCCCGGCTTAGAATTTTAACCTCCTCGTATCCGCTCCTTCATTCATTGACAGGAAAGTTTCTCAAAGAATTTCAAACCTTTTTATTTAAAATGACTTGACTTTGAGAGTTAGGGAAGAAGGTTCATTCATTGACTGGGAAATCCTTCTCAAGTTGTATTCTATTTTATTATAATGGACATTAAGACTCTCTTATCCAGTTAACTGCCGCTTTCAGGCGCCTTGCAGTCTGCCTTTGCCACTTGTAGTTGTAAATATAAATCTGGGTTAATAATACCAGGTCAGGTTTTACCTGAATGAAAGCAATTCATGAATGAACTATCGTAAAATCACTCAAACTAAGTTTCTAGAGACAGGTCCTTCAATATAGAATTTTAGGGTTCAAAATCCAGTCCTCATTTGTCTCTACCTCATCATTCATTTTCCGAGTATGAGTTTTATGAGGATAAATAAATCGCAATGTATGCTCTTGTTGAGGGATCAATTGCTGCACTTTTATATATATTATTATTATATATGTGGAAATCTGTTAGTCAATACTTACTGGTTTGTAGAACATATTGTGCAGCTTCTTATATATATAAAAAAGCTAGAACGATGAATAGATCGGATTTTGTTTTAGATTGAACGACTGTCAAAATGTCTAGGGACCATGTTCAGTAGCCGCATGTGGTTTTGTTTACTTAAGATGGATGAGTTGAATCTGATGGCAGATTATTGGCCAATATACAGATCATTTTTTCCTCTGATGAAGCTACATATGATATTGTATATCAAGTAGGTATACAAATACATGATCCAAGTACATAAACCCTTGTAGTATTTTTAGACTTATAAATAAATACACGTATACGTTACAAACAAGGAAAATAATGGCCATCCAGTCATGGAAGGTATGAAAGAGGAGGGAGAGAAAAACTAGAGACATAAGCTGATATGTAACTGACATAAGTTTACTACATACTAAATACCAGCCTGTGTGTGTATATAGAAAGAGCAGACTAGGACGTCAATCAATCCTAGTTTTTTTTCTTTTCATGAAAAAGATGGAATAAGGGACGCCATAGAAAAAATTATATATAGTAAACCGATGTGCTATATTCCTATACTATTATGTATGCATAATAATAGTATAAATACAATAGTGAATGTCGGAATGAAAAAAAGAAAGTAAAAAGCATTTAGTCGTAAAATGTGGAGGGTAATAATAGTGAGTATGAAATCAGATAGAATTGTGATGTGCTAGTCATGATGATGACGAATTGGGATGGATGATTTTTTCAGAACATGAGGGCAGCCTTGTGATGAAGTAATGAAGTTCTCAGGATGATGAGAGAGAAAAGACTTGGGAACAATAATATTATAACCCCGGCTGCCACCATCATCATCATCACTAGGAACAACCACGAACAACCCAATGGACCAAAAGTCACCCGGAGAAAGAAATGTGGACAGTGGTAATTTGTGGTTGGTAAGGTAGTTTGTTACAACTCCCTTTCTTTACTGGGAGAACCCAAGAAGAACTAGTAGTACAATATATTACATACATATAACGTGGCCTATCTTGCCAAAAGAATGATCCTACTGATACTCTTGTCATAAAGTATGATGCGACGGATCAAAAAAACTCAGAGGAAAGACGACCCAAGCTTTTTATTGAAATGATTCTTTTTTGACGGTTTTTGTTTTTCGGTTTAGGAAATCACTGTTCTGTGGACATGTCGGGAGAAAAGAGAGTGTGGCTGAGCTTTGCACTTCATGAGTCTTGGACATGGAGAGAGTGGCAAGAAGGCTTAGGCTTCAGCATTGCCATTGAAGGGTATGATCATGTGATCTTAGGAGAATAAAACGCTATATGAAGTGGACACAGGTGGACTTAATGACTTCTGAGTCAGTAGCCCCATGTACATATCTAGTCAGGGTCTGGAGGGATAGTAGTAGTAGAAGCGAGGGCAGTGTGTCTCATATTTCTCTCCAGCTGACTGGTCCCTTCTTCTATCTAGAGTATTATACATGGATAGCTGGGGAAATGATACCGCAAATATCCTTGCACATGTGACCAAAGAGAACTAAGGAACCATTATGAGCTAAGTAACTCGGTCCCATCATTAACATTGCCTCCTCCTCTCCTTTTTCTGTGGCCACAGCCATGGAAAATGAAATCCCACTCTGTCTTTATCTTAATAGTATATCTTTTCTAATAACACTCCACCAGCAGCCCACCAACCACCGGTCTCAAACTTTCTTAATCCAAACACTTGAGAAAGCAACTGAGGGCGAACAAGGGGGTCTTGGAATCTGGAGAGAAGATTGAACATGGTCCAGCAGCCGATCTGGGTCGAATCCCACTTTCTCCAAGATTCCGCTTCAATGAACTTCCCATGTGGTTTCGTGTTGATGAAGAAACCGAAATGAGTTTTAATTATGAAGAGTCTATACTTGCTTTGATGTTAACGATCCTTGAATCTTATACTACTTTCTCCCTTTACCCATTTTCCTCATCAAATATCCCTGGCCCCTTTAAACCATTTATGAAGAAACATTGCTTCACTACATTAAGAGCACATAGAGTGTGGAATGACTACAGAAACTATGATCATGGTTGGATATGTGGCTTGATTTTTATGAGGAGCATGAGGCCGATAAATGGTATTGTGTTTGAAAGAAGTTGTTACTAAAGCTGGAATTAACTTTCTCAACCTCTATCCCTCCTGCTTCTATCTATATATAGATCCATAATATTTTCATCGGATAACGACGACGAAGAAGAAGCTATACTTAATCTAGTACATAGAGCACAAGAGTTTTTCTCTTCAAGAGTGCCAGGGGAAAGGTGAGTGGAGAAAGAGATGAAGTTGTTGTAGTAGAGCTGCTGATACTGATGATATGATACAAGTCGGGAAATCTTGTTCCATATAATATAGATGTTGTAAAGAGATATGTTATGGCATTAGTTAGGCTGGTGAGGTGGATGGAAGGAAATGGAGTTTGGATGCAATAAAAGAGAAAATGGAGAAGAAAAAGAAGTGAAGTAATAGTTTCACAACATATCATTGGCTCTCCTGTCTATAGAATCCATACAGGCCGGAGTGAATGTTCTTACGGTTCTTATGAAGCCCAAGGAGTACATAGACGCACAGACTGAGAGACTTGAGACATGAAAAGAGATCCTGATATCCCACACTACTCCTCAACGACCCGACCGACTCTTTTCTTCCAAGAGATGGTTTTGAACAGAGAGAAGGAGCCAATAGATTGTGGCATATCTGAGATAATATTTTTTTATAACGATCCTCGATTCTATTTTATATGGGCCTTTCACGAGTACTTCTCCAATGGATTCTCTCCTCTATCGTTCGATAGATCGGTAAAATTAATACAAATGATTCCCATGAACAACGATATGTCGAGCTGGGACCCATAACTCTCCACGGAGCCCAGGATTTATAACCGCTTTCTCTTTCCCGATCCAACCAAAGTCAAATATACTAATATCTAGTATACTCCTCTTACAAGCCCTTATGGGTGCATATGAATGTGGAATCTAAAACTCTCTTCCGCCGCCGCTACTACTACTACTTCTTCTACTATAGCGTAATAATATTATTGTACTCCTTGTCTATTTGGATGTCGGAACAGTGGATGGTGGAATAGACATAGCCCACTTAGCCACTCTATCCACCAAGTATTCTTTCATACTAATAATACTATTATCCTTTGTGGATGTTGGATCTCCTATTCTATTATTATAATGCTTCTTCCATAACTTCACTCCTGCCGTTTTCATCTCTCCTACATCCAGCATCATCATTCCTCCAGCAATCATTATTATTACCACGCATAGAAGAGATACTCGCAGCCATATATAGACTAAAAACAATAGCCCAGCCATCCCATCCAGTCCCCTTTCTTATCTCATTCTTTCATCTCACATCCGGCTATTCATATCAACAAAGGCCAACCTCCCTTATCCCTACTCATCCCTAATGCTATCCATCCTACACAATAAAAAGACTAGGCTCTCTCACTACTTATTTTCTCTTTTGTTTCAACAAAAAGTTATTTACTCCATGCCCATTGTATTTACTTGACCAATAACGATAAGAAATAGTTACATGAACATCTTTTAAATATTTACCGAACAGAAGACTTAAAGTTTTGAAGAGAAAGTTTTTTTAACATGTCTAAAGAGTTGAATGTGAACTTGTCAAGGAATTTCAAGGAGTGGATGGTTAGTGGATGACAGTTTTTGAAATTGGTTCGGAGAATAGGAAAAAGGATAATAGCCCTAATGCTTGTAATAGTATAAAAGAAGGGAATCTTATCTGTCTTCAACTATTATTCTAAAGTGTCTTTATCTGTGTGGCGTATCGTTGAAAGAATAAGAGAGAGACGAAGAAGGCTAGAGAGCTGATGTAGTTTAAAGGGAAAGATGTGTGTGTTTTAGCCGTAACCTATAGAGAAGAAAAGAGTTGCTGTAGAAGAACTCGGAGAGTACATAGCATTTTCTTTAGTCTCACCCTTTTCCATAAGTACGGAGAAAGAGACTGAGGACCAATTTAAAAGCTTTCAACTTAGCCGTTATACCATATCTTCCACTTCCTTGTCTTGAGTCCATAGCCTTTGGCTTTGTCTTCTATCAACTAACTACATCAAGGAAACCACGAGCCCTATTTCCTCAAATCCTTCTCTCCTCTCCTCTAGATACTATTAGACAAAGAGGTACTTATATCTTCAACCCACACGCCACCATCGCCAATGGAGACTTTCCTTCTTCTTACTCACACTCACACACTTCTTTCTCCAGAAAAGAATTGGGTATCAAAACAGTCAGTAGGAGAGGAAAAAATTATGTCCCTTTCATTTCACACGGCTTGTCTTCTTTCCCATTTCGTTTAAAGCAGATTTCCTTCAACTAAGCTTGAGAACATGACACTTATCTCAAGATTCATGGGGTCGTACATAAATCTCAATCTCTTTTCCAATGAGTAACATTCTATTAATTACGTATACAATCTATTATGTTCTCTTAAGCTGCTTCGATTTTTTAAATGAAACAATTGCTTAGTTTACGACTAAATTTTGCCATTCAAAACACTTAACTGACTGCACTGAATCTGATAATAATATGTATCACATTGACCTGATCCTTATATATTTTATGGAGGAGTTAGACTTGTATTATAAATTCCATAATCTATTCTTTGTGACCTCGGGTTATTCATCAAGTTGGGAAATTGATATCCCATTATTTTTTCAATAGTCTTTATTTCACATTCTTGCAACTTGTAATAATATTAAAATAATTATAATAAAATAATTGACAATTCAATAGACATATAGAATAATTTGATTCAAATCATACATGTATTATAAATAAAGACATTTGAGACATCAAGACATTTAAAATTTAACTCTTTAATTCTTCCCTAAAAATATGATTATTACTAGCAACAATTATAAGTACAGGCTATTAAAAATTTGCAGTTCATGACACAACTTGTAGAATATTGTGTGATTTGTGTGTTTCCCTTTTTTGTGGAAATGTTTATAATGAAAATTAGAAGTACCGTATTTGTACCTCTAAGAGGACCATGGGCGTATTTTATATAGTAGGAAAATCACTAAATACATTCGTGCATTAATATGGTATCCTATTGTAAATTGTCCTTTTTAAGTATAATGGACCTAGAAAAATCATGTTTTATTTCTAAGATAATATGCGTATTTTTCCTCAAAAATACGGTGGGTATATTTTCAAAGCTCTTCTAAATGTACTAGCGTTGTCTAAGTTCATTCATCGATCCGTCAAAGGGAAGTCAGGTTTGAGTTAGAATGCTACCGACGTTTTAGTGAATGAAAATAAGTATCCTAGTGAATATTAAAAGCCCTCGTTTTAAGTATTATTATAATAGTAGTAGTAGAAAGGTAAGGGAGAGCGAACTGTTGACTTTTAAATGTAAATGGCCACCATAAAATCCTGTAAAAGGGTCACTCGAAGTCAAATAACAAGGGCTTTATCCTCATAAGAATGAATGGTCTATTATATATCTCTTAGGTATTCCAGGTGAGATATATATATCGTATTATTACTATTATTATTATTATATGTGACTTGTTTCAGCTCTATTTGTCCGTAATTCATGACACTCTGGACTTCTAGCAGCTTTATTCTGAATGAAGTACAACGCCCAAACCAAATCTTCGGCTCCACTATGTCTACCACGATTTAAGGCGAGGCTGGTCATATTGCTGTATATATCTACTATTATAATATCGCTATCTGACTGTGAGTCAAGCAAGCGCAGAAGGCAGATCACGAGATACTCAGTA
>JAQGBQ010001048.1:0-13895 GCA_034698485.1 Vertagopus arboreus
TACCATGCTAATGACCTTATCCAAAATTATATCACCCCATGGCTACCGATAACTACCAATCCATTCCAAAGGGTTAACCCTTTGGAACCCTTCTTCCGAATCTCTAAGTCAACCACATTGCTATTATCCTATGCTCACCTAGGAACCGCTTTTTGCGTAGCTAAGTGTTTGTTAGTGATTGGAGCAAGTTTATAATTTTTTTAGAAAGAATACACGATTTATTGTAAAAGGCAATGTGTCTTGTGGTGGTTCGTACTGAAATGTGTAATCAACGCGTGCTGTCAACAAGCAACAAATATTTAAGTAGTTGACTTTAATGACTCTTTAACACCACCATGTAGAACCAGTTAGAACCAAAATTCAATTGTTAAAGGATTCATTTTATGGCAAGATTAACTCAGGCACGTTAAGATTATTGCTAAAATCCATTCCATACTGGTCAATGAATCATATAAAAATGACATAAAAAAATTAGACCAAGTGACAAAACGATAAACTATATTTTTAAGAAGCAATTATAGCAATGTGGCCGAAAGTGGAGAATTAAACGCTCGGAAAGAAGGTAAATTTCGTACCTAGTAAAAAAAGATTAATTTATTTGAAATCACGGAAAAATAGGTACTCTTTCATACTTTTTGAACAAAGCAAAGCTCAGACGACGAATCTAAAGCTACTAACCGACAAAGATATGTTATGGGTGGAGCCTATGCCAGCTTCATTTGGGACCATGCACGTGTCGTCAGACGTGCTTCGTTCTAGGGTCCTAAAAAATCGCTGTACACGTGTAAACTAACTTGTCTTACTACTGCACCATTCTTTTTTAAAATTGGTTTTGTTGAAAACTTCTTAAACTTAAGATTGCAGTTTATAAATCTATCTACTTCAAGTAATAACTCAGAGTTGTTCTTTATAGATTGTGTTTCAGCTTATATTGTAAACAAAAGTTCGATTTTACTAATCCAATCATTAAAAAAGCAATTTTTAGTATAATTATTGACAAATTAGCCTACGGTTGAAAAAAACAACAATAGCTAACTTGTTAACTTTTCTGGTACTTCAATTTGTTAGTTGTTCAAGTTCATTCTCAATTGGTCGATTAATCTCAATTTTAGATAATTAGCTGTTTTCGTACTGCATTACGTTCATGATCCAGATTAGAAAGTACTTTGACTCAACTTCAGGATTTGTAAACATGTTATCGTACAAAATGTTGTTTTTGCTTGTGAAATTTATTAGAGATTAGTAAACAATTAAAAAATATTTTTCCAGCTTCAAGCCAGTTAACTTTTAGCTGCCACAGAATGCGAGCAAGGTTAACAAAGCAATGGTTTTATTTCTGATGTAGTTTACAAAAAGCTCAGTTTTAAGCAAAATATTTAACAGTTAACTTCCAGTTAAGCAAGATGAAAATATTAACAAATAAATCCATTCAAATACTTACTCTACAAACAATTTACTATTGCTCCCTACTAACTAGCAAAGGAGTTCATTGTTATAAATATATGATAGAAAATCATTTAGAACCGAATGTCCAGTGGAATGAAAAACACAGTAACTTCAAAAGATCCTGTCTCAATGTACCAGAGATTATATTCGGACGTCGACTGGCACATTGGCCCAAATCCGAAGTTGACGACAGACTTTCCAAGGTTAAAAGTCAAATTCTTGATTTCTATAAAACTCCACCAAATTTAAGGTTGCTAAATACAAGAAACAGACACCAAATGGTCGTTAAAGTTTTGGTTGAGTATCTGAATCTAAGCATTTCCTCGTGTTCGGAGGTTACTACTGATGAATGGTATAACCTTAAATTCGGAATAGTAACAGAACACATTGAGGCAGGCAACCAAAGTAATATTACGCAACAATCAGATCACGAATTATTTCATTCTGGAGAAAATTTTGAACTTAAATTCATATCCCCACGAAAAGTTAATAATCTTTTGATTTTCAAATCTTTGATCGATCCTTTAGGACAGAGGATTTTTATTTTGTCAATTCTTCTGATGTTGGAAATTATTCTGATCTTAGACATTACTACAAATCTTTCTTATGAGGCTACAAATATAAGTGTCTTATCAATAATTGGGATTGTGGTGCGACCTTTAATAGACCAATGTGAAAATGATAAACTCCCGTCAAAGAAGTTGTATTTCAGACTGATTTTATTATCATGGCTCTATTACTGCCTGATAATCACTGAGACTTACCGAAGTGAATTGGCAAGTCATCTTATGAAACCTTGTTCAGGTAACTGGCTTAACACTTTCAAGGATCTGGCAGACGATGAGGAACAATTTGTAAGTTTTATGGGCGCAAGACCCGGAAATGCAATAAATCCTGTTGATTTGATTGCTACTGAGAAGTATGGAGCAATAAATTCAAAAACAGCCGTTTTTAACAAACTATACAGAAGAATTGAATACAATCTGAGTTTAAAAGGGGTCAACTTTAATTCATTATTGTCCAAAGGAGCAACTAATGTCTTGGGGGATTCATTGATATTGCATAGTTTTTGTGATACATTTGAAAATGAATATGGAATGCGTTATTTTGAAGTCTCCAAAGAGTCTGTCTCAAAATATGCTTTTTGGTCCGTCAGAACCGGAGTTTATCAGAAGGATTTGCTCGAAGTGCTGAAATGGTTGAGAGATTGTGGTATTTTGGACTTGTATAGAGTACAACAGGAATACATTGATAAAATACTATTTAGGAATTTGATTAAAACTGCAATGTTTCGAACACCAGAATTTAAAAATTGGAATTCTGTAGACCCAGAATTTGAATCTGGACCCAAACAATT
Organism: Vertagopus arboreus; assembly: GCA_034698485.1. Lineage (NCBI taxonomy): Eukaryota > Metazoa > Arthropoda > Collembola > Entomobryomorpha > Isotomidae > Vertagopus > Vertagopus arboreus. The sequence continues at coordinate 2,804 of JAQGBQ010001048.1, forward strand.
AACAATTGCACACATTTCGGTATTAATTTTAATGCTTAGTATTGGATTAGGACTTTCAACTGTATTTTGCTTTATTGAATACTTTTTTCTGAAATGCTGTCACTCGATCATAGTAGTTAAAACTAAAGTATTTTTATATGTAGTAAGATTACTCAATTCATAATTCATTGAAATTCAATGTATTGAATACCATATTGGTAGATTAATGGTTTTAGCATGGTATTTTCACAAAACATGTCCGGTTCAAACCATTATAACTAATTTTGTAATTAGAGCTACGACTTGTTTTAGAGCGCTTTAGAATACAATTATAGTATCCAAATTGGTGTACTTGGACTTTGATTGCTATATAGGTGTAACGTATACCCTTGAATCCAAAAAATAAATGGTTAATCAAAAATATTATTTAGTATATAAGTAAATGTTCAGGGATTCAACCAAATTCGTGTTAATTTTAAAAATTTCCTAATATAGAACAGGTAAAAAAATGTACTAAATAAATCATCCCGCATATGTAGCAATACAATAAAACCTTATCCAAGCAAGAAAAAAATTCAATAACCCACTTACAATAAAACTGTCCTCAATTCTCGTACCGTATATTACGATGTAATTGACTAAGAATAAATTTTAATAATAAACTTCAGTAAAGTTCAAACTGTTTTCTGTGTCAGAATTAGTATATGGTGAAATACTTTAACTTTTACTGAAATTATTCAGTGTAACTAGGAAGAAAGTTGAATTTTAATGACACGATTTTTTCGTAGTATCAAGCTCTACTACAGACAATACATCATTTCTTTTGTATACAATAAAGATAAAACCTTGATAACTGTCGTTTCGATAAAACCACACAATTATTAAACTTTTTCAAATCATATATGCCGATATAACAATTTATTGATGATATATCTGTAGTTTCTGTCCTGCAAAAAGGGTAACCTTCATACATAAAATTGTTTTCAGACGCGTCGAGAAATTAAATTGTTTTTGATTTTTTTTGGATGAACAAACTGTGAAAAATCAAATCCAAAATTTGTTAAGGATTCTCATTTTTCTAGATTAGTCGCAGAGAAGAAGGTTGGTCGAATTTTTGCTTAATAAATAGGCGAAGAATGTTGATAGATCGCCGGTTTTGCTTTCAGTAGAATTTTTCAGACTTTTTTTAAAAAAATCAACACATAAAAACACTTTTTGCGTAAGGCACAAAGCATAAAAATTCTTAAGTTGAAATCATCGCAAATTCCATATCAATAGACCGCAAATTTTCTTTAAAATATAATAAAATAAATTGAAATTTCCTTTAATAAGACATTTATCAAATCAGATAGTCAATATCTGTCTTTGGGTTGAAGCAGAAATGCATAAATACTTTTGCGCGCAGAAATTTTAATTAATCAAAGACGACATATGTTTTGTGAGGTAGAGTGATAGTTTGACCTGAATAGCTGGAGTTAGATGTAAGTTATTGAGTAAGTGAATGCACAAGTAGGAATATTGATTAGTTATGCATAGGTTATAAAGATTTATGTGACCGTAGGCATCACAGATTGTTGGTTTCCGCTTTCTGCATCAAACGGGTTGGTTTCTGCCCGCATCTAGGTTGTTGCAAGACTGGACAAGCGTAAGTCAAAGAAGTAGTTAAATAGTTATTAGAGACTTGTAGTCAGTTAGTTATAAAAGGCTTGAAGCCATTAGTTGTCAGAGCCTCCAAACCTGTTTACATTGTGGATCAGAGTGTACTAAGTATTAAAGTTATTAAGTCAAAGGGTTCTTCGATTATCACATTATCTCCCACTTTTAGTCATTCGTATTACGTACATTAATAATTAGTTATTGAATAGTACTTTAGTATCATTTGCAGCTGAACGAAAAGGAACTCATGAGAAGGACCAAGTCCCAAAAATAGGAACCTATCAGTTATCTTAACCTAAATAATTCCTTAAAATTTATCAGTCAATTTTTATTTTCTTTATCAGACTTTTTATATTAAAAAATATACATTAAAATTTCAGACATTCGATAAGTACAAGTTTTCAAAACATGTGACAATCATTAGGTTGGTCCACTGTAAAATTAGATTTAGAAGAAAAAAAAAAAAAAAAATTTCTGCAATACAGTTCATAGTTTAATCTACCTGCACCGTATTTGAATTAGTTTCAATAAATATTGACACACCTGAATGATTTCGTGTATAATTTTATGCCAAAAATCTACTAAGCTTTCTAGGATGAATTCACAAATAAAAAATACAAAAGAAAGTACAAAACCAAAAACTAGAGTGAAAATCAATATGTGGATATGTATAATTTTTAAAGTCTTTGGACCATTTCCAAACATCACGATTTTATCCCGGTTTCTATTCCATTTTTCAAAGTGTTTCGTGTTAAAGATCTTGAGTTGAATCGATCTTTTCAAAACAACTTTATCGACATAGTCTTGCTGATTATAATAGAAATTCAAAATGCCAGAATCTCTCAACCACTTTAGTATCTCTAGTATGTTTATTTGAAAAGGTCCATTTCTGACAGACCAAAATACATAACTTGGAATGGATTCTTTTGAAAGTTCGTAATAGCGAAGCCGGTACTGTTTTTCAAACTCGTCACAAAAACCACTTAAAATAAACGAATCGCCTAAAACATTCACGGAACCTTGAGATAAATTTGCAAATAATGACCCTACAGCTTTTTGAATTATTAGTCGTTCCCATAATTTTCTAAATATTTCCTCTTTTGCTGAATTGATGACGTTGAAAAACCCAGCATTTAACATTTCAAATAACTGAGCAGAATGTCCCGGTCTTGCGCCAAATTGTGATAGAAAATGTTGCTCATCCTTTAATAATTCTTTAAATGTTTGCAGCCATTTTCCCATCGGAGGTTTCATAAGATGGCTGATCAACTCACTTCGATAAGTTGAAGTTATAATCAAGCAATAAAATAGCCATGTTAGAAAAATCAGTCGAAGATGAGAATTTTTTGCAGTAATTTTGTCCACGTCACACTGATCAAGTAAAGGTCGTAAAGTGGTCTCCGTAATCGAATATATTTTTATAGGTTTAGATTCTTTAGATAACTTTACCGCAGTAAAAGTGCTAGCAGTTATAACTACAGTAAGCATAAGCGTCGCTACAAAAATATTCAAACCTAACGGATCAATTAACCGTTTAAAAATTAATTTTTTGTCCGGTTTTCGGGCTGAAATGAACTTTATATCAAATTTTTCTCCAGAATGAAACAATTCCCAGTTTTTTGTTCTACTAATGTTAACCATAACTTTATTCGTTACTCCAAACAAAAGGTCGTAAGAATGAAGCATAATTTGTTCATTGGGGCATGAAGAAATGCTCAAGTTGAGATATTGTATTAAAACCTTGATGATCATCTGGTGTCGGTTTCTTGTATCTTCATGACGCGTATTTGCTGGTTTCGTATAGAAATCCAGGACCTGACTTTTGATTTGAAAAAGTCTGTCATCAATTTCCAACTTTGGCCACATACCTAATAAACGTGTGAACACAACGATCGGTATTCTGAGACAGGATTTGTGAAAGTTTTTTTGGCTGGTATTTTCAGTTTCTGAATTTCTTGCCTCTAGTGTGGTTTTGATATTCTGGCAAATATCGTTGTGGACTTGGGTTTGAAACGAAATTTTGAATATATGTTTTAAATTCGCTTCACTTGAAAGGAAATTGGAGACGATTTTTACAACCGAAATTATTATGTGGGGTTTATTTCTCAGTTTTCGATTGATATTTTTGTCATAATGAAGCTCAAATTTGTGGAAGAATACGTCTTCTACGTGATAGAGCTCGTTAGTTAGATTTTTTACATCTACTAACAATATCCGCAAAGGGTGGTACAAACCGAGAGTTGGAATGCAGTCGCCGAAATCGGTTTGTTCATGGGTTGAATTTAGATTCATAACAATCAACATATCTCTTCCTGGCAAACGTTTTTGTTTATAAATGTTCACTTCAACGCAATTAATTCTGGTTACAATAAAAACCGAACAGAACCAATAAAGCAATATTTGTGGTCCCATTATCAAATAGCAAATTCCACTCATTGTGGATGCACGTTTTGTCCGTTTAGTTTCCGCAACTGGTTCAAAACTGGAGTTTGTTGGACTCGATCTGATCAGAATTAGCCCTTTATCATTTGTGATTGTTTCTAATTTCTACTAACAAGAGATTACACCCAAACTGCGAACTCGGAATTGCTTGAATTTATTTTAGTTGTTTCTGCTACTAAAAATATAATAGTGAAAATATTAACGGCCCTAATGGACATTAACCATGCAAAAAAATTGGCAAAGTTGAAAAGTTGTGCTAATTATCATTTTTAATCGCTCATCAAAAATTGAATTTTGGCTCCATTTGAGTTGTTCTTTCATATGGATTGTAAATACAAACAATTTCTGCAATTGCATGCTTTTCCATTTTTCGTTTATTCCTTTCAAAACTTTTGTTTGAAAGAACAACTCTTTGTGATTAGATAATTGTCTTTTTTAAAATCAAGGCAAAATTCGATTTTGGGTAACCGATTAAAAATGACAAATTGCACGATTTTGCAACTGTGCGATTTTTTTCGCATGATCAATATGATTTAGGGCCGCTAATATTATTACTATAATGTTTTCAAAGTAGCAAAAACAATTTAAAAAAATCAAACGATTCCAAGATTGTAGTTTGGGTGTCACCCCTTGTAAATTAAATTTGATCCGTGGCATTAAGATACGCTTGTTTGTCTTGGTGGATTGAGATGGATTGAGAGCTACATGGAGCTACATGTGGAATACAATTAGCAAGAATTTGACAAACAATAGTTTGTTTGTTTGCCGTATTTTAATTCGCATCAAATTGTTGTGTATCTCTAAACCACAAACAGGATACTTAAACACGAGTACGGATAACAACATAATTATCGAATTTTGATGAAGTTCACTTAAAATAATTTCTTTTAGCCCTAAATGTTGATAACTAACTGTGTTGATCCATTTACACTGATTGTAAACAGATATTACGAACAATGTTTTCTAAAAACAAAATTAATTTGCTGATCAACGATACAAAATTTATCAATTTCTTATTTGAAAAATAAAGTTTTGACCTTTGGATGGAATATCAGCGTAGCATTCAAAACAACAAGAAACTTTTGAGTGGCTTTTGAAGAAGTTTCGGAATAGATTAAGAATGCAATTAGCGTTTTTTGTCAATAAAAGTAGGAAATTTGAAGGTTTAATAAAAACTTTAAGTAAATAAGGACTGTTTCAATGACGGAAATACAAAGAGGATTCAGCAGTATGAAGATTTAAATACAGTATTTTATGAACTCTAATTGGGAACTTTATTTATGATATAGAACTTGAGATTTGTGAATGCATTTGTTATATCAAGGCTTGATGTTGATCGTTCTAAAGAAATTAGGATTTAAAGGAGTATCGATTACTCAAGATAAATTCACTTCATTTTCTGGTCACGACAATCCATTTTTATATGTTGCCCTTTCCAAATTAAGACACAAATTAGACTTCACTGCAAGATCGATTTTTTTACTAATTAAACAAAACAAATTATGTAAATAAAAACGGAGCATATCTTTTTATTTCTTTGTTTTCTGTGATGTGTATAGTAATTTGATCAAAATCAAAATCCTTTGGAACGTATACTTTGTATGTTTTGTAAGAAGTAAGAAATGAAGTTTTGAAAATAAACTCTGCAGGTCAGGTTTGAATCTAGAGAATTACATAATTTGATTTTGTAGACGTCTTTACGAATGAATAATTTCAAGGTAAAATTAGTATAGAACAAATTAAACATGCTTCTAAATACAAAATAAAAACTAACCTACCAACAATAATTAGCCAAACAAGTTACTTGTTACTTTTCCGTTTCTTTAACGTGATGCTTCAAAGTTGAACGTGAAACCCTTGGGGAGGTATTCGAAACGTAAGAGAAATATCTCCACCATTACCGGATTTTGAGATTTTTATAATTTGTCTGAAAAGCTACAAAATTGGCATGCAAATAGCTAACGAGCTAAACACGAAATCAGATTGGCAAAATATTCTGTACGAAGATCCTACAGGGATCAAGATCACTTTAGAAAATAGGCGAATTGTACAAAACATTATATGTTCAAAGTTGATGTTGTCAAAATATTAAAACCAAATTCTAGGTTTCATGAATTCAAACAACACGTTTTAAATTCATTTCAGCTTGCTAAGTACCTGATCTTTAAAGACGCTTACCACGGGGGGAAAATCGATTTTGTTAATTAAATAAAATTCAATTGCATTTTGTTAAAGTTAATTTTTCGAAAGTTTGAAGTCCAAATTTTTAAAATCAATAATATAATAATGAAAAAAATATTTTTATCTATTCTATCTAGTCTATTCTGGCTTGTAAACGTCAGTGAAAGTGACGTATAATTCAAATTATTTTAAAGATAGCCCAAAAATTAGGATAATTTATTAATTCGTCAAAAGTAATTCGCCAATCGTTTTCTATGTTATGGACTATGGTATGAAACATTACGTGAATATACGTGAACATAATCATAAGTTGCCAATTATCTGAAGGCAGATGTTATATCAGTATTTATTCAAATAAAACATTTTACAAGTTGGATTCACCATCAAAGTAGATTTCATAAAACTCAGTGTCCATATTTCCACTAACTGCCCGATTAGAAATTGCAAACATTTGTTTTTGTTCTAATAGATATTATTAGTACATCAACTAAGATAGGAATGACCAACAGGATCAAGGGAAATTAAAAATAATAATAAACTGTTCATTCATATTTCTCGTTCTTTATTTAGACAAAGGTCAGTTTCGTCCTGTTCTGACTGATGAGCCATACATATCATCTAGGCATCAATCAACTTGGTCCCCTCCGTATCCAGCTTGGGAAGATTTCTGCCAAATCTCCTTATTATCTATTTGGTATAGTGTATAGCAAGAAGCTTACCGATTAGCATAAAAAAGAAATGTGGTTCAAGATCGTCAAAAGCTTTCACAAGCTGTAAAAGAAAGTTGTTGTTGAGATCATTTCGGTCTGGAAGTTCAACCGAAAGAAAGCTTCTTCCTGTCACATCTATTAAGAATCGTTCAACAACGCTGAAATTATAAATTGTTGGATTGATCTAAGAAGGATGAAGGATTACTTTTAATAAATTGTTAAACTGCTAACATTTTCATTGAACATTTAATTCGAGAACCAATAATGAATGTATTCTTCTGATCTGACAAAAATTTATTTACACCTCCTGGGATCAATTTCGTTGACTGTTTTAGCCCTAAATATTTATAAATAATGAAGTCGTAAAATTTATTATTTTAAGTCTTCTAATAGATTTCAATAATTTTAACGAGATGTTACTGACTTGATGATGTAAATATGGGAGTCATATTTTAAATATTTTAATGGACCTCATTGTTTTCCACTTCTCTCCTTCTAAATGGAATATAGAAGTTATTAGTATTCTAAATCCTTATTGGTTCATAAGTTAATCTGGATTATCTGGAAAAAAACTCCAATAGCTGATTGTAGAGTCTTGTGATCTGGGTTTTATCATGAAAATGGTCAAAGTCCTACTTTGCTGTTCTGCTTCATAAATATAATAAAAAACATAAGCGTTTGAATGAACACAAGAAAACAAAATGCATTATAATTTTTTTGAAATACATGTGATTTTCTTCAAAAAATGTTAAGTTTCTTGTATCTCTCGTATTTAACATGTTGACCAACAGCTAAATGTCATTTGGGATCACTTCCCAGTAAAAAAGTGGATTGACTACTGGAATCCCTAATTTATCTAATTCCATCTCGCATATGGAATAAGAAATACTATGACGGAATCAAAGTCAGTGAAGTCCACAAAATTATTGCAATAATTTTTTAATAAAATTGAATTTAATCCAAACTATTTCTCTCTGCAGGATGTAAACAATCACACTCATTGACTGACACTGGTAAGCAATAATAAATATAACCTTCACATAATAAAAACGAATCCTAAGCTCAATGCCATTTTTTGCAAATCCTATAATACTCGACATAATGTAATTTCAATAACTAGATTATCATCAAAATAATATAAAATTTAGAGGATGCGCAAGAAATCATATGTATTATCATTTCATGACATTCCGTAAGTCCTCATAATTCATAACGAAGCCAATAGTTTGGAACTTGTAGCAAGCTATGCATGAGCTTAGCATGAGTCAAGGTACCGGACCTTACTATGATATCTCTGCCTATTTGTTTGTGAGCTCTGATGTTTCTTCCTAAGATCGAGTAAAGATCGAATAATCATACAACTAGCAGATTTTTCTCATATAACATTAATTTGTGACATGGTAGTCCAGTTGGACTGATGCTTAAGACCGGTCGAGAGAGATCAGGGATGTTATCCCAGTCCCGTCATCTTATTTTTGTGGAATTTCTATACAATCTTTATGTAATCATGCAGTGTGTTACAAACTTAACGTACTTTGCTTAACAGAACCAAATACGATTTTGACATGTGACACTGTGCTATTTAACGTATGATTTACAAAATAAATAAAGTTCGGGAACACCAGAAAAACACTAATGTACGTATCTAAGCTAAGCTGCATCTTTTAAATGTATCTAGTGGCCAAAGAAATGCAAATCAATATTTGTAATGAACACTACCGACTATTACGGAAGGACTAATTTATATTTATTCTGATTTTTTTTTAAACCTGATAATCTTTTGTGATAAAGTATAAATAATTTATTGATCGCAATTCATCCGATTACAGAATTATCAATATTTACTACTGAATCTGAACTAAAGTAGATAAGAATAACAAGTTTAAAATATGATTGATATTAAATAAGTCTTCCTCAAAGATAACCCCTGACCTACATCGACTACGTTCAATTTTGCATGTTATTTATTTTGTTTTGCTATTTATTTAGCTATGAAATTCCCAAAAAAAACTTGAAAATATTAAATTAATAAAATACATGCTATCATATTTAAAATGTGTAAAAATGTCTTTTATCTCTAGTCGTTTTCGGTTTACTTTAGAATTTCGGTCGAATCAAAGTTAAGAAAATACTTAAGTAAAGATGTTGAATTCGTGAATATGAGCCCCGATAGGTTTTTTAGGCTGTTGTTGTGCTGGCTTGTTGATAAATTGTTCCTGGACCATTTCGGAAATGGAATCTCGTCTTGGTGTTTGAATCACACTGGGGGTGTCAGAGGTCATTTTTTGTTGCATGGTCATCTGTTGGGCTGCAGTCTCGTCGATGGATGAGGATCGACGGAACAGACGACCAATCACTGGAAAAAAATGAAGTAATGATTAGAAATTCAAATGTTTTACAAGCCGGTTTAAGAATTAATACAAAAATAAACTAAACTTTAACTTACAACTTGGTCGTCGTTCGCTTTCCATTGGATCCATTGGAGGGTTGTTCATAATGTACTTTCTTGACTCTCGTTGATCCTAAAATATGAAAAACGAAATAAAAATTCATATTTATTTTTATTTCGTGACCTTTGACATTCTATAGATTTTTTCCTGTACTCAAATATTCTTTGCAAATGTCAATTTGCTTAAACTGAGCTCAAAATCTGAATAGTTTTGCAAATAATCGACAAAGATTTCATATAACTCGATTCTATCAAAACGTGTTTCGCTAGATATGATTTAATTAGTCAAAAACTTACCATCTTTATTAATTGATATTCAGTCTAAAATGGAATTAATGTTGATGTAAATAACAAAGTTATTGGAAGCAAGTATTAACTAGTTTTCTTGTAATATTGACGATGGCAAAAAGAGAACTGGATGTTCAAAAATCCAGACGATTATATTGACTAGCAACAGAAATTGTGGTGGGGGATTTTACTATTTACTACTCTACTTACTACTGGAGATAAATGTTGAAACTTGAATTTTCTAATACGCATATAGTCAGTTTGTTTTTGTTATGATTTCCAACAATTTAGAAACTCAAGGAGGAAGGGACAGACATAGGACATGAAACTACGTCGTTGCTTCTGCACATTGTACCCTGTAATATAAGCGTGTGTCAACATAGATAGATATAATAAAACATTTACAATAGTAATATTAAACATTATCTTCCGATATGAGCCGAGACGAGAAAAACAATTTTTTATGTACATTTTTTAACCCCTGGAAAGCAAACCCTCATGTAGTAAAATATCCTACCAAATCAGGAAGACCAGAAGAACAAGAAGAATCCATAGGAATTAATATGAAGAGATCCAGGGTTCAGATACATATAAATTGAGATGATGATGCTACTCCTATATGCTCTGGTTCAGATGTTTTTATGCTAACTTGCATTATTTTTTTAAAAATTAAAGTAATAAGAAATGTAAATATCATTTACCATTTCTGAGCAAAAATCTACAATCTTTAGATTGTTTTAAAAAATATATTAAAAATCCCTTATAAAAATCCATAAATAATACGGTTACAATTAAACAAAACCGTATGATCGAATTATAAAACTGTAAAATTGCTTGTATTTAGCACATTAAAAACTTCATATGTTGCTTGACATCGTTCGTTTAATTACGTACGGCATTTATTTTTATCATGTATTTGTAGTAGGCTTATCTTTATTAAACCAATTGATATGTATCTGTTGTCGTGAGATTTATATTCGCAATCTGGAATCGAGAATGAGTACAACTCGGTTCGATTAAGTATGGAATTAATCCAGCCACATGTTTCTTTTAAAATCAAATGTATTTTATTTACATGAACGTGTTCATTGGCACTTCCTAGAATGTTCTTGGTTATAATAAATTATTTGTGTGTTTAAAAGACACATATGAAGTAGTATGATGATATCATCGATTGATACCGTTATTTGCTGTTGTATTTATTAAGGCAGTCAGGACCAAATGTACCCTATTACCACCCTCAGGATGGTATTTACCATCCTTCCAGGGATGGTTATTACCACCCTCAGGATGGTAAATACCAACCTGATGGATGGTAATTACCATCCTCGGTGTGGTAATTCCCAACCTTTAAGCAAAGGGTGGTAATTTCCATCCTCAGGTTGGT
>JAQGBQ010001049.1:0-13895 GCA_034698485.1 Vertagopus arboreus
CTAGATATTCAGGATTCTGAATAACAAAACCGCAACAAAATTGACCGAGTAGTTTTTGAGATTTCGAATTTTTTCTAACGGTACAATGAGCTGAATGACCCTGTATAATTAGAGAGACGATCGGGACTCGGGAATCCTATAATTTGGATGAATGCGTTCATGCGAAAGTCCGAATGACCATTGTCCATCAAGTGATGATCAAGTCCATCCTGGTTAAAGGACCTAACAAGGACAAACTATATAGTTCATGATGACGTAAATTCCTATCGGTGCCCTAAAATTATGTATGTACGTGCTACGTATTTTCGGGAAAAACTTTACTTTTAGTTGGTGGAAGTTTGAGCTCCACTAATAATAAAACAAACTCCTATTGTCCATCGAAAATTTATGGTTTATTTGGCAGTTCTATAAAGTTTATGGGATGAGGAAATCCTGATATACATATGTACAGTATAGTGATACATTTATTTATCAGTAGTAGCATCCGTTTTCGGAACAAATAGAGAGAGACAAAGATCTATATTATCTCTAGTGAAATCTGATACAGAACTTGTTAAAGGCTACTAATGAGCTCAATGTGCTCCGTCCAGATCCAATTTCCTTGTGTTCATTCTATTCCCGCATTGTTTACTAATTGGTGACACTATTAGAATGACAAGATACCTTTTTAATTAACCACATTTATCTATTTTTATATGATTGAAATCACGTTTTCTGTCACCAACAAAATTTTAGAATATACATTTTGTAAAAATTATTTTTAAAAAACTTCGATGGATTTTTTGTACGAACTTTTTACATCTCAAGGCCTTACAAACAAGACCTTTGAAATATACTCAGTTTACTAAATGCATATTAAATCCGATCAAAGGCTTCCCGTTTCCGGTTTATTATAATCCGGGTTTCCGGGTAATTTATTGCGTTTTTAGTTGCGGGAAATATTTATGTAGTAACTCGGCAGTTACGAAATTATTTACGAAAGCAAGCAAAACATTTTCCCTACTTTATATTGAAATCGACTTGAATTACACAGATTGTGCCATTTTCTCCAAACTACGGTGAAATCGGTGTCAGATTGGGTATTGTAGTGAAGTTAGCCTTAATAAAATTGTGTGGTTAGATTTCCTGTGGTCTTTATAGCAGAAAGGAAATGTCATTTTCTGATCATTTCCATCATCATGGAATAGAGTTTGAAACTAACTTAGTAGATAGATATATATTTATATAGGAGGAAGGTATTGTTCAATCAAGATAATGATGTTTCTTCCCAAGAACTCTACAATTCCTTTGTAAACTTGTATCACTTTATCCTCCTGCAATTGCTATCACTAAATCTATTGCTTTTGTTGATTGTCCACCATCACGAAACACGGTGGGTGTGGATCGATCCAAGAAAAGTTTCATCTTATGTCTACAACCTACTCTTCTTCTTCAACGTCTACGCATTGTAGTTCCGATTCAAATAAATTTTTTCAAGGATTTTTTCGTATTGACTGGGGCAAAATGATGCATATTCCTCATGTTAATCATGAACTTTGACCTTTCATAAAAGGTTCAGGCGAAACAGCAATCTTCATATATTTGTTATATAATCAAATATGCGGGCAAAATTGTCAAAAAATTAGATTTTTAAGATATTTTTTGCACTAATAGCACAAATTACAGGCCATAAATACAGTTCCGATAAAATATTTAGCATTTTTAAATACACATTTTAAAATGTTGAATCACTTTAAACTAATTTTTTATATTTTTAAAATATTTTTAAGCAAACCTCTCAAATACTGACCCGAGGATCAAAATTGATGCTGGTTGAATTTTCTCATTTAATTTGATAATAGGTTCTTAAATAATGTAGTACAACTGTGAAGAGCTTTTACTTATGACCTTTTAGATATGATTTCGAGACAGCTAAAATCAATGTGACTTTTCCTTTTTGAAACTTTTTTGTGAGCTCTAGGACCACAGTGCTAGAGACGACCAGATATGGTTGAGGTTTGCTGTTTCCTATTTCAGTTGAACATTCAATTCAATTGACGTATGGAATAGCTTTTTTTATTCGGGAATAAAACACGCGAAAGAGGAGTGATTCCGAAATTCTGAAGATAGGGAAATCACGAAAGATTTTTTTCTTCTCTTCAACAAGAAGATGTTCTTTAGGAAAGAATGAATAGTAAATAGTAAAAGAAGTATAAAGTGTTTTGTTCAATTCTGTAAATTAAATTTAGAATTTTCACTAACATGTCTTCTATGTAGACTATCTTTCGTTCAATATGTCGAGGGTCGACTTTCGTCAAAGATAAATATTTTATTTAATATGTTTATTTAAAATATCAAATAAGTTCTTATGTTTTTTAGAACAAACGAGTCCGTTAGGATTTTGTCCCTTAAGGGTAACAAAGGTTAAAAAGATCTGTTTCAAAGTTAGCTTTCTTATAGTCTCTAAGTTTTGTATACAATTTTTTTTATGACAGATCCTTCGACATGGACATATTTTTATGTGGATTTTTGTTCTATAGCCTTTTCTCATCTTGGGATAAAAGTTTTTTTGCAAACTTTATATTATTATATCTCTTTTATTGTTGTTCCTTTTTTCCTTCTTCGACTTTGGATTCTTGATTTTCAGAAACATTCCAGCAAAAGTATGGATAAAGTCTATGAAAAGAATAAGATTTATTTTTAGGCCGAATTTCGCTTGCTTTTTCCTGCTTCATTCTAAATGGATTTAGTCTAGAATCTAGAATCTCGATGAGAATTACAGACAATAAGAAAGAAGTTTATGCTGAGTACTTGACGAGTTTCAGTTTGCTCAAGTGGATGAGTGGATTTGGTGATTACTGGAAGAAGATAACTCTATATAAACGATTTGAAGAAAAAGGAAATGGAAAGAATTGCATATTTTCTTCAGTTCCCTCAAGGTGTTTGTAAAGTTTCATAAACGGATTTAAATAACTTTGTGTAGATGTTTTTTTTTATAGAAAAATTGTCAAAAACAGAAAAGTTTTCAGAAGATTGAATTACGTTATATAGGTATATTTCTTTTGGCTAAAGACGCTTCAGAATTCAGAATAAATAAATATTTGAGGACTGACAAATGAAATAAGAATCACGATTTTTGCTTGCTTCAGGTTATCTCCATTCCAAATTGCAATTATGGTCATAATTTCCTTTGTATTTTTAACACAAGTTGCTCCAGGGGATTGCAAACATATTTATTTTCTCACACGCACTCTTCTCATAAGGTTATTTACATGTTATTGTATAATATGTTTTAGAATTATGATGTGACGATGACCAAATATGTACATAATAGCAAGTGTAAGTTATTATAAGTTTGCGTGACTCAAATTACATTAGCTTTGTAATTTTTTGTCATCATCTTGTTACCATTTTAGCATTAACTCTATAGAGTATAATTCTATTGTCTTATTGTTTCAAATTTGAAATGATAATATTGTCACTTGAAATGAGATTTTGGCTCTTCGTGATGTAGCCTGTAAAATCCAATCACAATAATCACGTTTCATTTTAACATCGAAGATTTTAAGATATTGAATTACAAGCAGAAAATAGGATCTCTGAATTGAATCTTCATTTAATAAACTTCCTATTAAGGAACAAATCTATACAGACAAGTAACTCAGTTATAGTTCATTTAGTTTTCTATTTGCTATTATGACTATATAACTATGACATAATTTGACAATAGGTTGGGCCAGTGCAATTAGATGTCCATTACAACACCATGAATTACAGACTGTTAAATTCATAACTTTTAAACCTTTAAAACTTGTACACAAATCGTTTCCTCTTTTTTGGTCTGGGCTTTAAATTCTTAATACTTAACAATATTGAATACTGTGCCTTTTAATGTGTTAAAGTGTTGAATATTTAAATATGAGAAATTCATGACACAACATAAGGCACTCCTACATAAATATAATATTTAACATTATCATCTCGTTCAAGGAGTTCAAGTAAAATACTCTTCAAGACGATTCAAGATTTTAGTATTTTATTACCTAGCGAGCTGAACGCTGTATATGCAGAATACACACCTTTTATATTTCCATTTTAGTTCTTCAGAGTGTTTGCCTTCGTTAACAAAGTGATCACATGGATGGTTACGGGTGTGGGTCGCTTTTCTATATATTTTTTTTTACTGCCGAACATAATGTTATGTTTAATATGCATTTTGTACGTAGTCAACATCAACATTCAACATCCAACACTAACTTAATCAAGAGAGAGGATTTTTTATCGTTTTTTTGGGTGTAAAATTTTTGGGAGAAGTGAGCTAACTTACATAATAACTTACACAGCAACACGAGCTATAATAAGAAGACATTGTAAGATGGATAACTTAACCAACTAGTAAAGTATTTGGTTGTGTTTTCTTTTGCGTCTCTTCTGAACTCCCTTTGTGGATAATGATGTCAATTTTTGTCTAAAGGAATTCTTCAAGGTGCTAGTTCCTCTGTTTGAAGATCATTAAAGTTTGGAAATATAAATATAATGCGGCGTTTATAATCGGGTTTTATTTACAGAGTTCTGTACACCTTAGGCATTTTTCGAGAATCTAGAAATCAATTATTTATTTATTTGTTGGGCACTATACAGTAAGTTATTGTTTAACGCGATTATATTGATTGAGAAAATATTTACACAGGTATAATAACAAATATTGGAAAAGTTGGATTGTCATCGACCTTTGGTATTTTTTTTAACCGGAAGGTCGTTTATTAATTTTGAATTTTGTCATTTCCGTCAGGAATTTGAGTTATAGAAATTGGCTATAATTAACCATAATTGAAAATAATATTAAAAATTTACTGATTTATGACATTACTGTTACAAATAAAGGTCGAAGGAAATAATATATATTATTGATGTTTTTTGGCATCCAATTTTCTCCGAGAGTTGCAAAAACCCATTACCTTGTCAGAATTGTATGTAGTAGTAGAATAAAATGGGAATGAAAGGTTGCAAATTGAAGAGACATATATTATTTATTTCTGTCCCAATTTGTGTCTTGTCCATCTCGTCTCTCTTTTGTCTCTTCTATTTATTATCCTTTCCTGATCCATAATGTACAAAGATCGATAACTCTGACTGACTGACACAACAGGCCAAAGCTCAGGACACAACAAGTCCAAGTGGAAAAAATATAAAATATGAAATATGACATCTGGGTCGATAGTCTCACTCTCTTCTGTGAGTCTCTGCTACACAAAGTCGATACTTTTGGGATTTTGTCTCTCACGTTGAACGTAAATAATTCCAATTTGACACCAACATATTCTCGATAAGGCAATACATAATAATAAAAGACGAAGACGATGAGACGACAAAGGATGATGAGCTAGGAGACGTAAAAAAGTTAGATGATGAACGTGATTTTGCTCATAAAAATACGGAGAGACAGGAGAACATCTTTTTATTACATGACCCATTGCTCTTCATCGTCATCTTCAACATTTTCCAAGTAGGTAATAATAAAGAAGATTTTGTACCATATTGTATTTTACTTGCAAGAAAGAAAATGCATAAAGAGATCAGAGATGATGGTGATGATGAATAAGTCAAGTTGAAATTGTTGCAGGTGGACAGGCCAAGTCGGTCTTTTAAAGATTAGTTGACCAATGAATTATGCATCAGTCTCTTCATCTGCGCCTAAAATGGTCAAAAACTTACCAGTTCATTTTATCTATTGTTATCTTACTCTCTTTATATAATTTTGTTTTATTGCCTCTCTCTATCTGAGGTAAGCTCTTATTGACGGCATTTTTTCTTCTACTCTGTGGTCAAGATTTGTTAGACTTGATACGCAAGGAACTTTTGAGCTTGGACTTTACAGATTAAACTTATTATGCACGGAACAACTATTAGCGAAAGACCAAAACTAGAAAAGTTAACCCTTGTTATCTTTAATGAGATCACAGATTGCTTTTATTCCGTCCCGAAATACATGGAAAATAACTAATTCATCATATCCAAAGTTCCAACCCATTAGAAAATATATGTAGAAAGAGAAACAGAACAACAACAGCTTGTTGCTAAATTGTATATGAAACGGTTCAACTTATTCGATTAGGCTATTATCATCATCATGTTTCATGTAATTGTAGAAATGTACATTTCTGTTTTGGATATATAAGTATTAAGGTACGTTAAAGCAAAATCAAAACATTTGATAAATGTTGACTCTGTGACATGAACGACATTCATCACGAAATTATTATTATTTTCTAAACTTTATCAAATAACTTTTCGTAAACATAACTTGTTATTTTATTACAGATACGAATTAATGACTCTGTTGACGCTTATTATTAATTATCCAAATATTCAAGAGAGAGAGTCGGGTTTGGAACGTGATATTAAATTAAATTAAACCTTTGTTTTATTTGTTGATCAGTTATTTAGTATATACAACATAGGTACAAGAACTCTGTAATGTAATCTCTTTGATGATGATGCTCAGAGGTTGTGACACTTTTGGTTACATTGTCAACGTTATTAAATCCCGACCAATTTCAGATTTAATCCAGTCGACCCGCGAGGGTTTATCCGAATAAATATTTCATATAATAATATAGCACAATCTATAGATCAAAGGTTCCTGAACAAAATTATCATTAGAGCAAAATGATTAAAATATCTGTTTGAATTTGAATCTGTTTTCACTCTCTATGAGAGAGATAAATATTTCGTACGTGATATTTCATATATTAAATATAAAATGAAGTGAACAAGATTAGATTATTATTTGACAGAATGACACCAGACTAAAGAGAAGGCTTCCTTCATATATTATTATTTTATATCATTATTCTAATGCCTATTTCCACCAGTAGTTTACTCTTTCAAAATCTGAGAACTTTCATTCTGAATTCTGATTCATTACTAGAGGAATATCACGAATTCCGTTAACACACTCTCGATTCTTATTATAATCATTATGCAAATAGTGTATACAGCCAAATCTACCGAAAAACTTTTCAACATCCGACATAATAATAATATCTTTATATTATTTTCTACTGTATTAAAACATGGAAGCAACCATGAAGATAAATTATGTAAATCTAAAAATGCATAAAAAGTCGATTTCTTCTATATAAAAAAAATCTTCTTGCTGTCCTTAAATACAGTGGAATCTCGGGAATTCTCTGTGGATTTTGTTGTTGGTTGAATATTTTTTTAAAATAATTTAATATACAACAATATATAAAGTAATGGATTGATATAAAATGACTTTAAATGAGATGAGTTCAAAAGATGCCAAAATTGTAGTGCAATGGCATGAACAAATAAACGGTCGCTTTTCCCCTAAGCTCTCCAAACCTTGTAAAATTCCATGATTTCCATGTTGGGCAAAAGTAGTAATGCAAATAATTTTGTAGACAAGTTTGAAACGAGTCTCTGGAGCCTTTGGATTGTAGATTTTAGATTCTGGAGTTCTCTAGAGTCGAGGGACTTCGTGTCTGTATTTAAATACAGATAAAAACAACTTAGTAGACTGTAATGTATGATGCACTTGTGCTTCTAGCTTTGTCTAGCTCTTCGTGTATATTTTGTATACATAATTTCTATGATTTCTTCCCCTTCTTCGAATCGGGTTTTATAAGTTGGAAGTTGGAAGTTGGAAGTTAGAGGTTGGAGATGAGAATTTGAGAGTTCATCAGACAACAAGGAGTTTATATGGGAATAAATATCCTTTAGTGTTTTCAAGAAGGGTGAATTCACAGCTCGAATCAAGGCGGAAGAAGGGAGCCTTGAATTTAGAAATGTATTTAAGATTTTAACTATAGAGATATATATATGGTGTATTTATATGGAATAGTCTGAGAGAATAATAATAAGCACGGGATTGGTATCATTATAAGGTCTTTTGTTATTCTGCACTCTTCTTCTTCAAGTCTGGAAACTAAATCTTAAATCCTGGATGGCTAAATGCCCGAATTCGGGAAGAAGAAGTTCCAGCACTCCAACTGTGAATACTGCAGACTGCATCCGATTTGTAGGGAGTCTGTGGAAATTACAACTACAACTTTCCCAATCTGTCCGACCTTACTTTGTATTTATGGTGCGGTTGTGGCAGCATAATATTCCCTCATGATTTCAATTTCTATACGGTGCAGTTTACGGATAATGTACCTTCTCTAGAGGATCATTTCACTTTCTGAGGTTTTCGTCGCAGGAAGGAAATACCGGAAGGGTCCAGGGTTAGAGTGTAAATTGCACAAAGAGGTTCTGGATTTTTTCAAGCTAGTATAGCTTAATTTTGGTTTAAAAAAATGAATATTTCATAACAACACGTTTTTTAAAAACTAAAAAATGTGGATCTTTTATTTGCTTTACTTAGATTTTAAAGGTTGTAGAAATAAATATTTGTAAGCACATATATGATGAGAATTTCATTCACCGATTTCTTAGATACATTAAAGTGTAATTCAAACCCATGAGAAAATGGGCTTTAAATTAATCCTTTCCTGACAGAAACAACAAATCTAATTTTGATCATCACCAAATGTTCTTTCTATATATGAGAGCTGGATACGTAGTCGTGTATGACTTGAGTAGAAGAAGACACGATAACTTGTAGTGGAGCTTTGTTTTATAAATCAATTTAAAACCCCATTTCCTCGTGACACTTTTGTCCTTTCTCGACAGTTCCAACCATGTAACACTGCCATGTCTCTAATAAACTAAGACCAAGAGCAAAGTTCAAAAGTAATATCCACTTCAGACAAATTACCAACTCGTGGCCACACTCTTTCTACCACTAGTAGTAGGACATGAGTCCAAAAAGCATTCAGAGTCTTCTTCAATTTAGAGAGGAAATTAAGAACTGGAGATTTTTTGAGACTTAAGTGTCGACTAGGATCATAGTGAAAGAGTGAGGAAAGTCATCAGGATGGTCATATATAGTATAGTAGTAGTAGTAGAAAAGTAGAATGTACCCTCTGGGTGTATAAGAATAGTCTTTAGCCTCGTCTTTATTACATCACCAATCTTCTTCTTCTTTCTAAGGGCTTAGGTGGAGATGGGATTGTCTCAAACTCTCAGAGACTTTTATGATAACGACATTTGCCTTTTGACTCTCATCATCATTACTACTCTTGTGGGCGAGTTCACATCTCCGTTCCTGGCTTTAATCGAAATGACTTCAATAGTAGTAGAACTAAAAACCTACAGTACAAAAAAAAGTAGATAGCCCCAGCCTTTTAAATTTTCTAGACGACTAACATCAATTTTAGCCCCCACGGGTCAACCCCTCAACCGATTGAATCCATCTTCAAACTTATCCAAGGCCTTGACCTAATACGCATTTTAAGCCCAATAGGGTCCAAATTAGTCCAGTGGTTCGCCGGCTAGCGTGTGACAGACAGACCGACAGAAATACCAATCCCATAAGCCCTGGCTCGGGGCTAAAAAACTAGAGAAGCAAGCCCTTAGCTTGGTTCTTTGGCATTGGCACTTGAGAAATGGTAATAAGGAACGATTCTAGGATTGTACGATATCTTTACTCTGATGGAAACCGCAAAATAGCCTGACGTATGGTCACAAGGGAGAACTCAAGTGGAATTGAGAAGCTTGTAGTTTCGTCAAATTGAATTTCAAATTAGTCTCTCACTCCCCGTTTTTTCAGCTTCCTAATTTAATCTTGAGGGCAATTAGAAGAATGATTTATTATAGCGAGTGAAATATAATGGCTGAAATGAAATGCTGCGTACTTTTTTCATGTACCTATGATTTTTGTATAAAAAATTGTCCCTTCTTTAACATTTCGTTGTGGTAGGGTCAAAGATCGAAATAAAGTGCAAAAATTTTATCTGGAATGTTAAATAAAATCAACTTAAATAGTGATGAGCTTCAAAGAACTTTGAATAAATATTAAAAATCTCGTTAAAATATAAAATAATAATAACAAACTATTTTTCCTATTTTTTCAGGAGGATACAAAGAACTCCCGGAAGGAAGGAAAGAAGACCTGGATTCTTGATCCCGGAAGTAAGTAACGCGTTTATATTTTATAATAATACTGAGTGTTTTGTATGGAAATAAAATGGACAATTTGCACAATCCGATTTTGATATTAATATCTAAATCGATAATGGCAGCAGACATGAAGTGATGCAAATAGTTTTTTTTCTTCAAAATTGACAAAGTGCTTTCACTTTATTCAGTTTAAGATAGATGAATAATTGATACTAACCGGAAGAAGTCTCATGAGTTGTCAAATTACTTCCTTGATATACTTACAAATGTCTCGATATTATATTTTAATATTAGACAAGTGCATTAACCTATCGGAACCATTAATAAAATTAACTTCGTACCGAAAAAAAAGTACCCAGACAGTCTAGATATAATAACATTTCAAATTTGACACAGTTAGAAATAGAAAAAAAGAATATTGACTTTAGCAACCTCACTCACAACTTTTAACCTCAATTGAGACAGGTAATTAATAAATCATTCAGTTCAAACTCCATTGAAAAGTTTTTCATTTTCGGAATAAATTGAAACCTGCAAAATTCATCATCTGTCTGCAAAAAGACCAAGGAACTAAATGCATTACATGAAAAACTGTTCAAACCCAATTTCAAAACTAATATAAAATAATATTACATAGAAATTCATGTTTTTATAACATTAGCATTAACCGAATTTCAGTTTATTATTAAATTTCTTCCTCAGAGTCACACTAGTTGTGCCAGTTCCTCCTTTTGTAAGGTTTCCTTAATAAAGAAACTCTTAAACTTTTTTCCACATACAAATCAATACGAACATCAAAACTCGATAATAATATGCGACCCGAACCGCCTATCGTATACCGGAACTCTTTTGTCCTCCTGATATAAAAGAACCTTTTGCAACTTTTACTTCCCATTACTCTTTCTCCACGGCTTTCTTTTATATAGTGGTAGTAGAAAGTGGAAAAGGCATTATAATAATATAATAAAGCCGGGCATGCAAATTTGCTTGATGATGATGATGATAGTAGTAGTGGGACTCTTCTTCTTGGCAGCTAAAGTCTATATACATATATATCTGTATACTATTCTATGTAATAATAATATAATGTGGAATTTTACACCCAGAACTTTTACTCTTTCTATTGTGTTCCGTAATAATAGAGAGAAGTTGCTTGAGTTCTTCCGTCACTTTTCTATTCATCTCTCATGAATTTCTTGTCTTCTCAAGTTCTCACCCACGGCTTCCGGGGAAGTTGCTACCATCTCATCTCCAATCTCAAAATCTTATACATTTACCATCACCACAACCACCAACACCGAACCATTTCGTATTCTCTTCGTAATTTTGCTACATAGAAGATATTAAAGTTATAAATATATATACAGGGTGTCTGAAAAATTCTGAATGTCTAGAAGGAGGAATGCATATTTCGCAAAAAATCAGCGGGGATCAAGAGATGACCCATGCGGGTTTTTATCATTTTTTGAAGACTAGAAGGTAGAATGCAAACCCACATGGGTCATCTCTTGATCCCCGCTGATTTTTTGTGGAATATGCATTCTTTCTTCCAGACATTTAGGATTTTGAATAACATTAGTTTTTAAACTATAATATATTTGTATTTTTTTGCGTTTTTTACGGGCTTTCGGTTCTGTGAGTTTTAACTGACTTGCAATTGTGTCCTGAAATTTCAGATATCTACATAGCTTATTTCCTATAAATACCTACATAACATATAGCTAATAATTGAGGGTATACTTAACTCAAATTTTTGAATAGCAAAACTGCATTAAAATCGGATGGATAGATTTTTAATTTTTAAGACCTGGGACACCCTGTAAAAATACTATATAGCATGTCTTGCAAAAGTCTAGGCTCTCATTTGCAAAACGGGAGCTGCGAACACTAACACTACTTTTTGGTTATAGAATACAATGGGGACTTTCTCCATCTAAATTCAGAAAGAGAAAGGCGAAGAGAAAGTAATAAAGAAAACAAGGAGGCTGTTACATTTCTCTGTTTTTGTACAGACGGGGAATAATAATATTATCTCTCTCGTCTTCGTTGTGGTGCATCATCTCGCAACAGTTTTTATGACTTTTTGACACCCCTTAGGCTACAGCTGTATATATAAATATATATATTTACTATATATAGCCTATTGTTGTCAGTTGTTGTTGACTGTCGACTACTTCAATGCTCTCATTTTGGCACATTGTCTTCTTAGAATTCAAACAAAACTGGATAAAAAACTGTTGTACGATTTCTTTTTAAAAAAAGTTGATTTTTTGTAGAGCTGGAGAAAGCCCTAGAAAGCATCCTAGCTTTGAGGAGAAGTTTTTCATTATTATCATTGTAGCTTTAGAAGAAGACACTGCTGCGTAGGGTTTAATTTTGTTTAGTATCAAGAGATATAATATAAATATATATATATAGCTACATATACATATAAGAAATATGGTTATTTTAACCGCTATATCCATATCTGTATTTATCCCCAGAATTCCCTGTCCTCGTTTTCTAATTAATTTTCTTTGTCAGTTGGGAACAACTAGATGAGATGGTGATGATACCCATGAGAATGTTTGGAGTTAGTTCTAAGCATTGTGTGACTATTGCCTTTAATAAGCACAACAGAAGGAAACAGAATGCCTTTCAGTCTTAAAATAAATTCTCATCTTCTCTAGAAAATATATTGTATTATCCAAGTAGCTGTCGAGCTTTTTAGCTATTTAACACCAAACTTGTTTATTCCAGCTGACATGTCTCTTGTTGTTATTTTTGTTCCCTTTTTTCTGTGAACTTTGGATTTCAGGATGTCGATGTTTCCATTCTATGATTCTTTTATGTTCAATTTTTGTAGGAATAAATATAAAAAGTAATCACAAATGGATTCAATAGTTTTTTTAAAACATAACTAGTAGGAAGATGTGTCAACATCATCCCACGTAAATAGTTTTGACTCTTTCATAGGATTACAAACATATGTATATGTACTATATAAATTCCAAAAGAGTTAAAAGAATCTGAACCTAATAAAAAAGGTTAATGGATACTAGGGGAATTTGTAATTTAAAATTTCTTCCCTGTCTTGTGTCAATTTCAATTGAAAAAAAAACAGATGCTCTCTCTACTTTCTCTTTTAGGTTTGCAATTCACTTTCACAACTTTTACCCCCCAACGATCCTCGGATGTTATTACTCCTCGTACTTATAGCCAAACTATCTTTCAACTATCGAAATTCGAAAGAAGTCAAGTGTTGAATGTTGAATACGAGAAATGTAAGGGTTGACGATGTTGGAATGTCTCCTTCCACCTAACATCTGAACATAATGGAAGAATGGAGACGACGAACACATCTGTCACTTTCTCTTTTCTTTCCTTTCCTCAAGTTTCCTCTGAAAAAATGAAAGAATTGAATTCTTAAAAATTCTAGCGTATGTATATATATACACGTTTCATATTCCACCACTAGTACATCAAAATACAGGATTTCTGGGTTCACCTCTACTCCAAAAAGTTGACACACAACTGACTTTACCTCAATCTGCTTTTTCCAGGGTTGGCAAGTTAAATTTCAACTGTAAAAAGTAAAAGTGACATTTTATGAAATCTTATAGTCCCGAAATTGTTGAAAAATAAACAAAATGAACAGTAAAATTTCATGTAATATAATTATAAGGCAATCAATGAATTAAAATAAAAAAAAAAATTTTTTTGAAAAATTGAAAAATACAGCCAAAATTGGGCTATTTTGCTTTAAATTTTCATCTTTCTTATTTTTAATTTTTCATGGAAAGTAAAAATAAATTGGAAAAATCGCCAACCCTGGCTTTTTTCTTAGGTGATGCAAAAATAGCCTAGCAACGCTATGGCAAAAAATCACATAAGTATGCATTCACTCCCCC